>JAVQJF010012179.1:0-54340 GCA_036023855.1 Gadopsis marmoratus
CCTGCCTCTCGCCCAATGTTAGCTGGGATTGGCTCCAGCCCCCCCCCGCGACCCTTCGGGATAAGCAGTCTGGTTAATGGATGGATGGATGGAGTTGAAGAGAAAGACAGCTTCACTGAGTAACAATAGGAGGCACAGGGGTTGTGAGGTGAAAGCTAACAAGTTAATGAAAGAAGGAGTGTATGTAATTTTTGACAGGTTATTATTATAGGAATGAGCAGTGAGAGAGGCTGCTACACACCAGTCATCTCATCGGAAGTGGGCAATTATAAACAGCATAACTACAAATATTTACTTTGTCAATGTCAAATGTAAGGGACTCTTGTTGCAAGATCCCCACTCAGTTGAAGCATAAAGTCTGAAAACAAGATCGCGTATGTAAAGTATCTAAATATAAAGTAAAATTAGGGCAACATCTATACTGGCACATGTTCACGCGATTAAAATGTCCTCTTGCTCTCTTTGTTTCTCTGCAACAGACACACACGGTCCCCTTCATTTTTTCTAATTAGACACGGATGAATTCCATTTGTTTTGTCTTGGCTTGTCTCTTTTCTTCACACACGTGCACATACACACACACACAAACAGCACACTGCATGCTATTTTAGGGATGTGTTGTCTTTCGAAGTGAGACATCCCAATTTAGAACTTGTTCAAATGGAGCACATATGAGGAACCAGGCTGTGTAAAGTCATATCACAGTGTAGTTATGACTTGATATCTTCTAAGATAGATGGTATTTTCTAAGATTTCTGCTTCTGAAAAGATGCTTCTGAAAAGATTTGATGGCATCTTTCAAGAAGCTTAAATGCAGCATTATTTCACACTTTAGTTCAAGTCTTAATTTTGCTGAGAAAATTGTGAAAGATTAGGTGTAATGTATTGATGCTATCAGAAAGTTCTCCAGTCCAGCTGTCCACTGACAGCTACAGTACCTAGTCAATTATTTTGTTTGTGGGTGACAGAGGAGAAAGCAGCAGCACTATTGCAAACATTCATTTATTTGCCAGAATACGGGTTCTTTAGCAAATCTAGAAGCTACTTGGAAAATATTGAGAAACTCTTGTCTTGCAGATAATTCTACTCCTATATGGATGCATATGTCAGTAATTTGAAAGCATATTTGTTACTTCTGCTCTACCTTCTTCATTCTACAGTACTTTAATCAAACCCAATCTCATCTCATGTTTTCCAAAATATTTAGTTTTTGTGTCTCTTCTTCCATCTTTGGTTCTTTACCTTTTCTAATTGCATTCCAGTGGTCACGTGCAGATATGCAGACTTTCACCTGCACTCTCTCTCTGTCTGTCTTTATCACCGTCTTTGTTTCCCTGTGCTATCTACCGCTCCCTTGCTATCAGTTACACACACACACACAGCTCAGCGATGTTATTCATTGTGGCCTGCAGTGTAGGATTAATTCCCCTGTCTCTCTTTAAACATTAATGATTTCCCTTTGATGGAGTGGTGTTTGGCTTTATTTTAGCTCACCTTTAACTATTCATAACTGCGTTATATAATAGCAATTATGCAGGATAGATAAGAGCCTTGCAGACTCAGTCCCGGGAAGGTACAGCAGAGCATGAAATCCATTCACTGTCAATTTTAATTACACACATTCTTTACTCCAAAAAAATGACGTTTGCTCCACTGAGCATGCAATGGAGCTGGGATAACAGTTTAACCTGTTAAAGCAAATAACAGGGCTCTTTTTGAGACAAGGACATTTTTAATTAGTAGGCTACAAGTGCTTGATGACAGTAGTGACACTAGGAACTTTAAAACATTCTGCCACCAATTAACAGGAGGTAGCAACGTGCTGGAAGCAGATGAAACTATCAAACATTGAAATCTAGTTTGCCTGAAGTTGATAATCTACTTTTCAAATGTCAATCATTACTCTATGTATCATCTGGAATTGCTTCTTTGAGAATACCTTTAGCCAGGCAAAGTGAGGGAGACGGCGGTCTGCACGGTGTAATTGACAATGGATAAAATAGCTATTTGTAAAGGCCATTATATATTAGCACATGATATGATTAGATATGGCCTGATTAATAGCTTACATAGCCTCCTGCAGGTCTGATGCAGACACATGGTCATTGTAACAGACAGGGTTGTGTGTGTATGTGTGTGTGTGAGTGAGTGTGTCTTATTAGGTGTGAAAGACATGGCCCTTAACATCCTGCTCTTTGATAGGTTTTGAGTCAGTGCTTTGATTTGCGACAGAACAACTTCTAAAAATATCTTCTAGAGGGAGCGAGAGAGAGAGAGAGAGAGAGAAAGAGAGGCTCCTATGGTCTCCAGAGAGAGTTAGTTGCATTTGATCCTTTTATAGCCATCACTCTCTCTATGTTTTGAATATATCACATTTTCACAATTCCTTCTTTCACTCTCACACCTCTGTCTCTACCCCGATTCCATCTGTCTCTATTTCCCCGGCTTCACCAAATCCCTCTTTCCCCCCCTTCTCTCTCTCTCTCTCTCTCTCTCTCTCTCTCTCTCACCCCCCTCTCTTTTGCACACACATTGGCCCGCACGTTATTACCGAGCTGGGGGAGAAGCTGGGACTGCAGCAACAGCACAGACAGGAATCAGAACAAGAAAAGGAGAAAAAGGAGCACTGACACTTCCAGAGAAACGGACAGGAAAAAGAATCACATGTGGTCACATTGGATTAGCAGCCTGTATCTACTCGCGCCGGACGCGTGCTCTGTCAGTGTGCATATGTGTGGATGAACTGTGTCCTGCTTTGACATACTCTGGGACACAGCACCAATAATAACGCACTTACACATTCATACAAGCAAGCAAGCACACTACGAGTCCAGATGCCTGTGTCTAAGGTAATGTATCTTTTGTACTGTTATGAAGGTCAAACTGAGAACTCTTTCTGGAGATTTCTGGTGGTGTCTCTGTAGCTGAGATTATTGTGTTTGTGTGTGCGTTACTGTAAATATGAAGTAAATATCGAAGAGTGTATGTGAATTTGACTGTGTTTAGGTTCGTGTGTAAGTAGCACTACTTGCATGCTGCGATCACAACTCTTGTGTGAATGCTGTCTTATAAAGTCCCAACTATTTTTTATTTCTCAAATGTATATAACCAGGGACATGTTTTGAAAGATATTGTAAATACTCTACATAGTGGTTGCTATTTTTTTGAGATTGGTTGCAGGTTTCAGTTTTTTGTGGTTCTGGTAAGCATGGATATTTTCATACTCTTTTCTGAATTACATATTGAAATACTGGTTGTTTAAATTATGTGCCACGTTTTTTCCTAATTAATGCCACCTTTAAAATGAGAAAACAGCGATTGATATAAAAGTACAGGGGGAAAAAATCTGGCAAATAGCTCTGGTGTGATTCATTCATCCTTTAGTTGGGGCTCATGCAGCTCCAGTCTCTAGGTGCCTTATTTTACTATAAAATTTCATTATAGGAGAAACTCTACAACTGTTAATGTTGACTCCGTGTAAGTTTAATTGCGGCAAACACTTTCATTCATGTTTTTTCTTCACAGTGATTAGTATTGAACTGATACCTGCTGTAACACCATCTTGTTTTACCTCTTGAAGGGCATTGTCAGTGATTGATAGTTGTTGACCCGAGCAACCGTGTAGAGCAGACAGCAGGTGTGTGTGTGTCTTCTGCCTTTCAATGTCAAATGTTCCTTGTTACACTGAGGAGATAAAAAAAAAAAAACCAACGTTTTTTCCTGAGTAGCAT
The DNA here is from genome assembly GCA_036023855.1 of Gadopsis marmoratus. Lineage (NCBI taxonomy): Eukaryota > Metazoa > Chordata > Actinopteri > Centrarchiformes > Percichthyidae > Gadopsis > Gadopsis marmoratus. The sequence continues at coordinate 3,732 of JAVQJF010012179.1, forward strand.
TGAGAGGATTTTGAGATAACAGAGTGAGAGGGAGGTGAGAAGACAGAGAGAGAGAGAGAGAGAGAGAGAGTGTGTGTGAATGAATGAGTGAATGAGAAAGAGAGAGAGACAGGGAGAGATTACCATGTGGTTCAATTAGTCACTCGGGTACAGCAGACACATGTGTTTATCCAGCCAAATATAGTGCAAATTCTAACAGAAGAAAATACCCTTACATGAATATTATCATTGAGATAAACAACTGGTGACGCTAATTCTCTAGTTGGATGCCATTAAACCATTGCAGTAGAAGAGGGTGGGCCGAGATGAAAATGCAACTCTTTTCGTAAAAAAGAGTGCCAGCCAAACCTCAAAGCATTGCAAACATGATGGAAATATGGCATTTCTGTTTGTCTCATGTACTCATTTGAGGAGAGGTACAGTCTCGTCATCGCTCCACGCAGATCTGATGTAATCACCTCTGACGCTATTTTTAGTCTCTTCAGTGGAGCGGAGGCTTCAGTTTAAGTCATATACGTCATGTATGTCATGGTTTATTATTTTTATCCACCTCAGCCAAGCGTAACATTTATTTCACAATATTTTGAGGTGATTTTTTATCCCGAATTTGTAGCACCCTGACTTTTTCCTCAAATTGACAATGCTCATTTAAACAGTTGGATGGAAACACACCTACTGGTTTATTCACTTTTGATGCGTTTATCATATGAAGCCTTTTTCTAAAACATTTTTTGCACCTCTGCTGCATTAAGAAAAACTTTTAGGACTGGGTATCTTTAGGAATAGTACGACCAAATGTGTCAAAATAGTTATAAAAACATAATATATAACATAATATCAAAAGTTGGCATTGAACGCTTGGTCAGAATCTTAGTGTTGTTTACTTAGACAAGGAAATCCATTTAATGAATAGGTTGTAACTTATGTCTATACTTAGCCAAAATTCAAAAGTTGCATAGGCACCTGTATTGAAACATACCCTGACCTACTTAAAATAAATGTTACATAATAATAATAATACATAAACATTTAGCAGCCATGTTAGCAAGCACTGATGGTGCCTGTAGTGCAGCAGAGCACAGTTTCATGTGTTTATGCATTATAGGATATTTTCTTATTAGTTTTCTTCATCTTAATAACCACTATAAATGTAATTGTCAGTATGGAAACACAGTACATCCCATGCTGCTGAAGTCAGAAGCTGCCATTAGCCTGGCTTAGTCGAAAGTGGCCCTAACATTTTCCAGCTCTCTTGCAGGGTTCATGAAGTCCATCCTGGTCTCTGCCTCATTGAGGCATTGTTTGAGTAGAAATGGTGCATTGATGCCATCCAAGTCAAATATATTATGACTCAGTGCAGTTAGAGTGCAAACATATCTATATATAGCCATACAATACATATCTATTGTGACCAAGACAACAACAACAATAAATAATGGAACAATCACTGCTGATCAATAGCAACTGGACAATATAAAACATACAAGGCTTTACAAATGTGCACAGTAAGTTAGATTGCGACATCCTGCCCACATGTAATGTGCAAAGTAGGTCTTACAGACATGTTGTCTCTTTAATGTCCAATGGAAAATGAGTACATGCCACATTTGGGAATGTTAGAGGTTAGAAATTTAGAAGAGGAATTTAAGAAGAATTGAATTTATAAATGTGGCTACCAAACCAGGAAGTATAGTGACGTTCCCCACATTAACAGTTAGTGACAGACACTTTACAGCACACCTGCGACACTCTCAGTGTTATGGCTGCTAGTAAACAGCTATTAGCGATGATGTTTAAAATTTGAGTATTTCCTTCCTTTTAGTGTTTTTCCTTTTAAGTTAGGAAGTTTTTACAATATGGCATAGTTCCTGCTTCATATATGCTTATGACTTTGTAGCTGCATTGTGTGTCAGAAACATTGTGTGTGTCAGGAACATGTATGTACTACATGTGTTTCTGTGTGTTTACAATGGATGTGTGTCCATTGTGTGCTTTGTGCATCCTGTGGGACCTGTGCTTTAGTTTTTTAATGTCTTCACAAAGAAATGATGGGCAGGGGTCATCAGATGGACACAATATAGATTACGTATACATATGTCAGACAATATTTGCAGACACATACGCATCTGCAATCATGGAAACCAGTTAGAATGTTCGGTGGACATATACACCACACACATGAATGCATATGCTTCTCTCTGAGCTCTCACTGCTCATTTGTCTCTCCTCATTATTGCTATCTCCTCCCTCTCCATCTTTTCTTCTCCCTCTCTCTCTCTCTCTTTCTTTCGCTCTCTCTCTGTTAGCACAGTTCAGTTGGCCTAGCCCACACTGACAGAATCACACACACCAGCCCAGCTAGCCAGCCACAAACACACACACACACCAGTTTGACAGAGGAAGTAGGCCACTTTAATGGGGATGTGTGGAGTGCCTGTATCTGCCTTAAGTGGACTGTAACCTAGAACTGCTTCCTCTTGCCAGGTAGGGTCTACAACTATCACTTTATTTCTCATCTACAGAGTGCATTTTATTTTGTGGCATTCTAAAAAGAGAGGTATCATGCAAATGGATTTCATGGTGTTATTTTGTTGGAGAAAAAAGATTTTTAGAGTATTCATGCAGTTAGTTTGAGTTGCTGGTATTGTTGTGCTGCTGCGGGGCAGGGAGTGGTTTGGTCATGCGGCGAAAGAAACAAGACCGAGAGATCGGAGGAAAGATAAGGAAAGCAAAAAGCAATAAGGGCTTATTTATTACTAGGCATCTTTATGACAGGCTCATATGAGGAGTTGGGTGTCAGTGTCATGCGCTATTTTGATTCATTTAACTTCATTTCTACCTGCTTCTGTTTATTGGATTGTTTTCTTTCTTACTTTCTTTCTTTGTTTTATTCTGTCTCTACCATGGCTCCATCCCCTTCCCCTCATAGCTTTAATAGCTCTCTTTAATATAATTGCCACTCTAATCTCACCTCCCTCTTAATAAACAAGAGATGTGAACAGTATTTTCTGAAGAACAGATTGCTTACATGCCCCGTTTGGCGCTTTTATTTCAGTCGATTCTGCTCTGGCTGTGCGCCAATGACATGATCTAGCCCTCCACATGGCTAGGAGAGTCGCAGGGCAAGAAACGGGGAGACTGAGAGAGAGGAACGGTAGGGAGATAGTCATTAAGATGACATACTCTGTTGTGTCAGAGCCATTCTGAACATCATAGAGACAAGAGAGGAGAGAGCAAACAGAAGGGACCAGAGGGGGGAAAAAAACAACAGGAAGCACACTGGGGAAAATTGCTTTCCTTTTTCCCTCATTAGTGGAATCGTAGGGCTATTCTCTACTTAGAAGGAGAAAGAGAGAGAGAGAATTAGATGCAGGGGTGTGTAGTTTGTGTTGGTTCCTGTTGATACACAAATAGGGAGATGGTCACTAATACACAGTTTGAGAAAATGGCAGCTTGTGTTTGACTGAAATTTACAGTACAGTGTAAAGTTATCGGGTTGGTTTTTCTTTTACATGAGACAAGAAGCATAGGCAGAACATTGTCCTCTCCTCTCCCCTCAATCTTCCCTTTGTCCTTGATCAATAGTAGACAGTGTCAATGACCCTCTGCTGCATGCACACAGCCATACGAGACTGAATGTGATTTATCAGCTGGTCTTACACAGCTAGTCCCAGCTTGAACAAATTGGGAAAGATAGTGTCACAAATATTACAACCCCTTGTTTGTCACACAGTCACATGCCTACAAAACAAAAGACACAAATGAAACAAAAGATAGATGCATCTTCTCTTACTATCCCCTCTCTTACTCAAAACACACACACACACACACACACACACACACACACATACACACACACACACACACACACGCACACACACACACACAAACATCGCTCTCCGCTCTTTCTGTGAAGGCCCTTTCCAGTCTCTTTCAGTGGTCACATTGTCTTCAGCTGCCTGCCGTCACGGGGCAAGTTACGTCAATGACATTTTCTCTCTGAATCCTCAGCTTCCATCAATAATGCCTTTGCATCTTTGGATGTGAAACAGAAAACCCAACCCCATCCCATTTCTCCTGTGACACCAAGGTTTTGTTGAAGCGGCAGAGCGCCACGTTACTCTTAAAATGAGTTTGACTGCAATGTAACGACTAAAACATAAACACACACACATGCAGGAAGTCACCCGCTCCCTGTTTAACCTGAAATATTAATGAGAATAGACTTCATGTTAATAAATTGCACTTGACATCTACAAGATTTAACTCACTGCCAAGCATTCCTGTGAGATGTTGAACCACTATTTCTTTTTCTGTTCTGCTTCAATTAGTGTTGCTAACAAACAGAATATTCTTGCTATGCTGCAGTACTGGTACCTGAGATGAATAGCAGTATTGTTATGTACATATGACTGGATGAACTTTATATTTATATATATATAAATATTTAAATATATATATTTTCACATGAGAACTTTACATTGTTGTCAAAATCATCAAACAGAATGTAGACCTATTTAAATACTAGAATTCTATGAGAACATAAAACATTTTCACTACTCCAGCCAGTAGACTGTTTTAACCCTTTTTCACTTGTTTCATTGCTCCTGTTCCCATTTTCTTGTGTCTCCTCCCATTTTTGGCCTGAACACAATGGAAGGGTCTGACAGATAAACAACTATTACCTCTCATCGTTCTTCTCTCAGTGAAATCGAGGGGAAAAATAGGCCGGTGCATTGCGGTGCACATAATGAGGCCATTCAGAGATTGATCATCTATATGGGCTGGTTCCTTAACGAGTTATTGGTATTACACACAGCAACAATGGCTCTTACATTTTCAGACCACAGATTGATCTGGACAGTACATATCAAAACATACCTAAAACATATTCAGCTGGCACAGACATGCACGCATGGATACACACACAAACCTACAGGCTGTCTTCTTATCAGTCACACACATACACTGTTTTGATGAAGCAACAGACATCAGGATGATTATCATATCAGATGGCAAGCATATCAACGTATACACCGCTTCTAAATTAGATGGACCATGTGGGAGTCTTTTGTTGTATATGACCTGTGATTGCAGGAACGTAGAAATTGAACCATTTCTGTGTACGTGTGTGAATTTATATAACAACCTGTGACGTGGGTTGGAACAAATTATTTCACTTAAAGCAAATAAACAAGTCAGGCTAAGTGTGTATAAAAAAAGAGTCTGGAAAATATTGTGGTTCACAAGTACTGCAGAAAACAAGTTCGCTATTGCTGTTGAGGGAGATAACATCACACCCTCAAGGAGGCTTATGGTCTCTAAATGTCTTTTCATATTTAATATCTTCCACTCATTCCCCTTTTCAAATATTTTGAGCTCCTCTTCTAATTCAATTGTTTTATCTAACTGGGGCATAAATAATGTAACGGCCACCTTCTGAGATATTAATTTGAGGGATATACTGTAAATGCTTCACTCATTATTATATGCATCTATAATAATGATCCAATAATGTAATATATGATAATATAACTCAGACAGGGGGCATTGTGCTACATAATGAGTACTTTTATTGTTAATACTTTAAGGACATTTTTCTGTGAATACTTATGTACTTTTACTTGAATCCTATTTTGCATGCAGGATAGCTACTTGTAATCGAGTGTGTTTACAGTGTTTCAGAGCTTTAACTTTTAGGGAATGATCTGTATTCTGCATAAGATAAAGATGCTGTAAATGTCAGGTAATTCACAAATTTTACTCTAAATTCTACCATTCATTTCACCACATCATTAAAAGTTATATAGGCAGGAACAATGCATTGAAATGAGTGCTGGTGCTCACCAAAAACAAGTGGCAAAGTTTGTTGGTGGGAAGGTGTTGAGGGATCATATCCTTGATACTAAGATCTAGGGAGGATCTCCATGTGAGGTATATCCTCTTTGGCAAGCAACTTGCTTGTGAGTGAAAAGTAACTATTGGTGAGTTCACTGAAGTCGGAGGAGATGCATATGTCTGCATATCAATATGGCACCCCCCCAGGTGAACTCTGGAGAAGTTAAAAAGACTGTCGCATATATGAAATTGGCCTTCCAATATTGGGTGAAATGGGAAAACATCTAAACCACTTTATTTGGAATACGGTCATCCGTATGATAAGTTTGTGCCACTTGTAATAAATGGGCCAAAACCAGTAACTCCTAAAATGTGTAACCAAGGAGATGGGAAAACCTTTCTCATCTGTAAATGTAAATAAAAGTGAAAGTATCTAGTTTAATTAACGTTGTTCTTATTTCTTATTCTCACTATGCTTATTTTATGTTTTCCCTCTGGGCTGTGAAAGTAGGAAGACCTTAAATGTCCTTTGAAGAAATCAATGAGATAAGTCATTGAGCAAAGAAGACTAAAGCAAGGGTATACGACTAATGCAGACTGATTGAATGGAGTTACATCACTTCCTCATCCTGCCAACCAACTTGTTGTCATACAGATCCACCACTTAGTTATTTGGAGGAAGAGAGTGGACACAGAGGGAGTGCCAAAGGGGAAGAGAAGAGAAAACATGTCCTTTCATTCTGCAGTGTACAATATTTCAACAGCATAGCTAATTGAGATGAGCTGGATTCATTGACGTTGGATGTGGATTTGGCAAGTGTAATGGTGGATACATTAATATTAGACTACGTATAGTGAAGCAGGGGACATTAATGCTCATTAATGTAATGCCTTACATAAAAACCACCAGGACACAGGAAATTAAAAGAGAAAATGGAAAGGAGAAAAGTGAAAGAAAGAGATAAAGATGAAAGGACTGGCTGGGGGAAACTACGATGTTCATAGTTACGTCTTTAGTTTTTGGTGAACACATAGCACAGCTGCTCCCCTGGGATAGGTCTCATTGCCATGGTAACTGTGGGACAAAGTTCACATCATTGTCCCTGCATGACTGTCCACTGGTTTTCCTGTAGTTTCTACCTTTATGAGAAGATTTTGACCTTCAAAGATTTAGATCTTCAGAATAAGATTGTTTTTTTTGCAGACGGAGGTCATTTTTGTCAGTTTGCATTTATTCAGGGAGATATTTTAGGAATAGGACTTTGGAGGTATTCACTGCTTTCACCTGGTTTCTTCTGCGTTTCCTTTCCACCCAGTTGACACAGTTACACCAAGCATGAGTCATGAATGAGTAATTTAATAAAAAGTATGTGGTATTCTAAATTCCTGGATGCAATTTATGAGCTCTGTCTCTGTAGATGTGTACATTAATAGGTCACAATATGTAGGAAATAAGGTCAAGGGTAGTTTCCTTCTATGGCCCATTTTGAGTTTAAAATCCAAATTTCCTTTTTTGGGACTTCCAAGGCTGACAATGCATTATTGCATTGCTTGTGGCATATTATTTGCTTGTGTGGAAAGGTTACAGATTTGTCTATTTACCATATAGCCCATAGTGATTATGCAAAGGGGGAAGGGACAGATCTGCACATGTGGGTTAGTGTTAGCTGCTCATTCACTAGTGAGGTCATTGTGAGACCAGTAATGCTGTTCATGGTCCAGCTACAAAACCAAGATGGAAATTTTCCAAATTGTTTGTGTTTTCATGTGTGTGTGTCCACTGTAGAGCATGTGAGAAGGAACAAGTGTATCTGACAGGTGGCTCCATTGTGTCTCAAGCCATATCTTCAACAGTCGGGGTTTTATGTGGGAAAGAGAGATGAGGGTCACTGAGGTTGTCTGTGTAAATCTCAGGTCTAAATATATAAGAATAAATGTTTATCCCATGATTTTTGAAAATGTTAACATGATAACAAGCCTCGCAATCAAAACACATAATTCTGACAGTGACTCACATTTCTGACTTGGACCACGATGAACAAAAAGAGCAGGTTAAAGGAGGGGTAGAAAGGCATAAAGACAGAGGCTTTACTTCCACTTTCATCCATGGGTGCTTTTATGAAAGTGCATTTCATTCTAAAAATACCCCTCGTACACCCAGTGCATCAGTAAGAAGCCTTTATGTCTTGGTTGTAACACTAATGTGGACCATTTAGATAGTATCACAGGGAGGTTAAGAGGGAGTTAGAAGGGAAAATCAGAGGTCTGGATCACCTTGGTGCAGTTGTATATATCCATGAACATCAAGAAAAGTCATGTTTATATTTATAGCCCGGGGTCACTGCTCTAGTCTAGTAACTGACACCACCAAAATACCACCCAAACAGACAATCAAGCAAAGGGTCTGATAAACCTTGGGTTATGCTACTCATAGAAAAAAATCGGTACCACAATTAAATGCCAATTATGTGGGACCAAGGACCAGTTTTTCAGTAGTGCTCCTTGGGGTCTTGGAAATTGCTAGAATTGTGATTTGTATTCACATTCTCATTCTTTCAGTCCTTATCCAAAGCTCATGTGGTGTGGATTGGAATGTAGATTGACATGTAAAATAAGAGCTTTGTCTTCAGGCTGACCTCCCCTTTCACCACAACACCCGCATTACTGTTGATGTTGCCTACTCTCCATTTTACCATCACTAGGGTCCACAAGATGCCACAAGAGACCACAAGATGCTTGATCTTCTTTGCTTGGGGCAGCAGCTCACACTCGAAACTGAAACTGGAACAATTCACTGGTTTTTAGCAGAGAATTATGGCCTCAGAGTTGGTCTGATGAAGCCAGCAGAGATTCTATCCAACTCTGATTATTGCAAGCTCTATTTTGTTAAATGTGAATTTAATGACACCAACAACCATAGTCAAATGCATTCCTGGTGCCAGAATGGGCAACATTGAATCCTATATGAAACTGCTGGCTAAGGGTAAGTGTAAATATGGTAAGATTGTTATTCCTGTCAGCAGTATTGACACCCAATTACGCCAATCGGAGGCCATGAAAATGTATGTTGAGTAGGTGTGTACATATGCAATGTCAGATTCCATAGTTTTCTCTGGGCCCCTACCAAATCTTACTGGCGATGACATATATAGCTGCATGTCATCATTCAACCGCTTGTTGTCGAAGTGATGTCCAGGTAATGATGTGGGCTTTGTAGATAATTGGCGGACTTTCTGGAGAAGTCCTGGTCTGATTAGGAGATCACATTCATCCCACTTTGGATGGAGTCACTCTCATATCTGGAAACCTGGCTGAGTTTATTAGTGGCCGTAAACCATGACAGCTCAGACAGCTCTCTCTCTACCCCACCCCCCCTTTCCCTCTGTCCCTCTCTCTCTCTCTCTCTCTCTCTCTCAACCCAACCGATTGTGTCAGATGACCATCCACCCAGAGTCTGATTCTGCTCGAGGTTTATGCCTGTTAAAAGAGAGTTTTCCTTGCCACTGTTGCCTAGTGCTGCTCATGGTGGGAATTGTTGGGTATCTTTAAACAAAGAGTCTGTCTAGATCTGCTCTATATGAAAAAGTGCCCTGAGATAACATTGTTATGATATGGCGGTATATAGATAAAGCTGAATTGAAGATCACAAACAGAATCAGTGACAAGTGACAACCCTGGCAAAACCCAAAAGAACAGTGAATAATAAAACAGGAGTTTTAGAGGAAAATGATCATCGAAAGGTGTGTTTGTCTTACCATTTTTGGCCAAAGCTGTGTCTTTGCAACAAAACTGCTGCTGTTAGACAACTTTACAGTCTTTGTCATCATGACTTGTGTGGGTGAAGCGCAAATCTCTTTTTGTTAAATCCTACTCTGTATGAAGTAGGTTTATTTTCCATGTGTTGTTCATCCAGTGAGTTGGTTGACTTCATTTCAGCACCATGCTCTACTGGAATATGAATATGCACAACAAGGCACAGTATTGGTTTCCTCTCCATGTGGGAGATTTAATTATGAGATAAATTTGCTTGATATATTTTATTATCTATATATAGTCAGATTTTATTGGCCCTCTACCACTCAAACATAATACACACAACAAACACTTACAAACCGTATATATGAATCTGGTACAAGACATCAGATGTAAATGTTTGTATGGGGTTATTCAGTTTTATGGGTCGATATAGTGATAGGTTTTTAAATGCCATATTTGCAGATAGTTTGAGTGAATGACAGTATGTATACACAAAGAAAAGATACTGGCTTAGAACAGTCTTGAGGTTCTCCACAACCCGCATTACTAACATATGAGGTCATATTGTTGCAGGAGACATAGTGACCCTAATTTCTGACTTCAGTGCACTGTATCCAGGCATACTGCATTCAGATTGTGCCTTTTTCACGTACAGTTCATAGTTATCACCACTCAATATACAAATAACCAAATCACTTCTGCTTCTCCTCCATGACCGCCACTAAAAAACGAAAGCAAAATAGACTGATTTATATTCCTGGCACACACACTCTTTCACAGTATTTACATGAGCTGCAAATTCAGACAGTATGGATGACGTTAGTTTAGGGAGTTGAGCCTGGCTGAAGGCTTGCAAGTTGTCATCGTGGGTTAACTTGACCAACACAATGAGGCCCTTCACAAGATTTGCTACAGACTTAATGAAGGCAGAATTTAGTTTACGTGTTGTAATACTTTAATAAAGTTACAATTATGCTTGTTTTATTTTGGAAGAAAATAAAACAGTTGCCAGCATCATAACATCAAATACAAAAAAGTTTTGTGCATAACTTTATAAACATTTCCTTGATTCAGCTTGACCTATTCAGAATCATCGAAAACTTTGTGATCTTTTGTCAAATTTAAAATGAAATTCTGTGCGTTTGATCAATGTTGGCCCACTCAAAATGCATTTGTAATGATCCTCCCACTGAGGGCTCTGTGGGCTGAAAGAGGTTAAAGCAGCATTTAAAACCAGCAGATTTTGGGAAGGAGCTAATACAGATTGCCAAAGACAGGGGGTGAGGACAGGCAGTGTGATGTGTGTGTGTGTGTGTGTGTGTGTGTGTGTGTGTGTGTGTGTGTGACAGGGATATTGTGTGTTTGGCCCTAGGAAGTGGGTGAGGGTAGTGGAGGGCTTATATGTGTGTGGTCATTTGGGCTACAGAGAAACTGACAGTATGTTGAAATGATACATGAGATGAAACATCTTAGAGAGAAGATGGATGAGGGAACAGATGGGTGGCTGGTGCTAACACTAGCTGTAATCTCATCAGTGTCTGCAAGAGGTTTGGCTCGGTTTGTATTCCTCAGTTCCTAATGACGCAGTACCAGTTAGTTTGACTGAATCAATGGAGCAAGCTCCAGTGTAGTACTGTAGCTATAGCAGCAAGAGTAAGCAAAACAGCAATATATCACAATTTGACCTCACTAGTACTGATATCACAATGTGGTCTCTGGCAGGTGAGCGTTTTGTCAGTCTTATGACATAATTAGCATGGGCTCAACAACTTGTTGTTTTATCGTGTGTAGTAAAATACAACTCACTCTGCATCTAGGATGCCTCATGAGGCATTGATGGAAAGACATAATTCACATTTCTTACGCTGTCATCTTCCTAGATAGATATCAACTACGTCGTACTACATGATGTCATGGTTGTAGGCGTTGCTGATCCAGAAAGTCTAGCTCTGGACCCTCTTGTCCGAGCTCTCATGTCATTAAACACTGCTTGCTACGATCAGTCAGGGTTCAGTGTGTAGTCCATCTCTTGGTGACGTCACGGCAGGAGAATCATCGTCTAATGTGACATCGTGACCTTCGCAAAAAACATAAACGTCATCTCCTCTGATCCAGGCATTACAGCTCAGTCACACCAACATCTAGCGGGACAGGGATATTTCAAAACTAAATTCAATAACTAGTAATGGATTTGTTGTGATAAGTGGATTTGCTCATGGCAGGGAAGTAAATCTCATTCAGCTGAGATAAACTTGTTACAGTTACGTAGACAGACAGATCATTAATTGTCCAAACAGATTTGACTAACTATTCTTTTCCTCTGTCTTTCTCTGTTTCCTTTTCTAGATGTTGGAGCCTAAAGTGGATACCCCTTCATGTGAGCTGGGCGGAGTAGGAGGAGATCGGGGAGGTGTCTGCCTCCACCTGCCTACCCGCAGCTCTGAAGGTGAGGAAAGCAGCCTGTACCCCTCCAGTCCCTCGGAACCCCCAACCCTGGGCAGTCCTCACCCCTCAGAGCCTGTCACCCCCTTGGATGAGATCTACATGCCCCTTGGAGGTCTGATGGGATCCCAGGAGCGACATAAGGTGCCTCCCACACCACCTCCTTCCACCGAGGGTGAGGATTGCAAGAGTATGGAGGGGAACGAGATGGAGATCTGGAGAGAGGGAAAAGATGAGGAGAGCAGAAGAGAGGAAGATGAGGAGGATGGGGCCAGCAGAAAGAGTCCAGGGAGCGAAGGGGAAGAGAAAGAAGAAGAAGAAGAGGAGGAAGGAGAAAGGAATGAAGAGGAAGTCGACCTAAACCTGGTAGTGTCAAACACAGATGAAGAAAACGTTTCGGAGCCTCCTGACACCAACGCTCCCCCCTCGTCTTCCTCATCCTCATTTGTCATCCCTGAGTTGCGCCTTGATCGTTCCTTTAGTGCCGATGCCCTCTCCTCACCCAACACTGATGAAGAAGAGTATGACGAAGACGAAGATGAAGAGTCCGAAGAGGAGGACGATGAAGACGACAGTGACGATGCCTACCTGCAGCGTAGCGACAGCAAGCGCCGCAGCATGGTGGAGGGTGCCACCTGTGAGAAGCATGGAGGAGGGGGGCTCAGTGTGCAGAACTCCCTACGCAGGCGCACCCACAGTGAGGGGAGCCTCCTGCAGGACCCCCGCACGCCGTGTTTCACCTCCGACAACGCCATCAACTGCCTGGAGGCGGGGGGAGCGCACCACAAGGGTGGCTGGACACTTCCATCACCTAAAACCCTGAAGAAAGAGCTGACCAAGAATGGAGGCTCCATGCATCAGCTGTGTATGCTGTTCTCTGGGAGGAAGGTAAACAGCTTCACACTGAAATATTAAAATATACTGAGTCATGCAGGAATAAAGTTATAGAAATACACCACTTAAAAATTATAGAAGATTCAGCAGCTGCCCTGGTTATAACATGTGTTCTATGTCATTGTTTATGACAAACGATATTAAAACACACACACACACACCACTACTGGGATTTGGTCTGTAATAGTGTGTTGTATCCTATGTGTCTCTGATTGCATCAGCAGTGCTCGATGATCTAACATCTCAGCCCAAAGTTTCAGATCCCTGGTTTCTGTAAAAAGGCTGACATCAAGTGGTAAAATAGAGCAAGTACATAAGAATCCGTAACCATAAGGGTGTTGTTTAAATCTAACAAGGTTATCTACAATAACATGATTAGATGAGATTAGATGTTTTGCATAAACAGTCCTTTATTTTGCGCTAAAAGTTTGGCTGGGTTTGCGGATTTTTGCCAGTCATGCGGATTCATGTCAGCAGCTGTAAGAAACTGTAGTACACTTATCACTGGGAGTCAATAATACAACAGAATACTGAAATTGAATATATTCTTTCAATATTTGGATCATAATTAAGTACTTATTCAACTTCTATTTGAAAAGGATTTGTGCAGCGAGTATTCCATTGCTTTCAGTGCATGTAGTAGTTGTTTTCTTTGTCCAACAGAGGGAAGCATGCCTCACATGTGCGTCATATCTCCGCTCATTTCACTTTGGCCAAGGTTGCATAGTGAACAATGATTGAGAAATCTCAGTGGGACTTCTATTAAACTATGAAGTCATATGTTTTATAATTTCTCTAGAATTATTACACTTTAATGCAGACAGGCTGTCACCTCTGCAATGATTTCTCACAACAACACTATTATATAACACACCTGCACACCTGTTTCATCAGGATGCATTTGACAATGACTCCTTCTCAAAAAAAGAGTGCAGACAAACGGGGCCAAAACAGAAGCGAGAGAACATGACAGTGATACCGGAGCTCCACAGACATCCCATAGACTTAATGATACACAAATGACAGAGGTGATCAAGTGCCCACTCTGTCATTGAATCACTGCTCCTTTTTAACTATCTCTCCTTCTGTCAGCAAATTCGGTAGCCTTAAATGGCAGTGTGTGTGTGAGCTGTGCAGAGGAGGAATGCAGCAGACGGGGCTGGAGTCTATTGCTCTTGGCAGATTCAAGGGTAATTTTACTACCTATTGGCGTCATGGACACAAGTCCTTTGAGGCTTGTGTTTCCATGATTTAAAATGATCTGTCCACCCCCACTCTTTCATAAATCTTGTGACATCTATAGGTGCATAACGTGATTGTGTGTGTGTGTGTGTGTGTCTAACCTCTGACCATAAACTCTTTATTTATTGTGTTTTGATGAGCATTTTATCATAATTTTAACATTATATGATATCAACAATGTGAAGTAAACATTGGGTTCCCTTCAAATATGCTGTGGGCCCATTTTTGAGCAGATGTACAGAAACAATGCAATGTAAGCGAGCATTCAAAATATAGCAAGGACATGTTTTTCTTTGTTTTTCTTTATTTTAGAAGTCTTTTGGACTCTTTTGGATTGTGTACAATTAGTCATTTAGATTGAATGACTGACCAAATTGTATTCCCAGACTTGACTGAAGCAGATTTTTAAAGTCCACTTATTACTAGCATTTTAAATGACTTTGTAATTAAAGTTTGACATTCACTTGAGAGCCATACAACTTCAGTTATCACAAAATATAATTCGCAGTACACTCACAAACAACACAGTGGGGAATCAAGACTGTTCAAAGAGTTGCACAGAACTGAGAATGTGGTGCATGTACTCTATATGTGCATGTGCATTATAAAGAGAGGAGTGTGGCAGAGGACCAGACACAGTGTGAATCTACTGTCGCTTCATAATCTGAAGCCCCCCTCCCATCTCCCCCATTTCCCCCATCTCCCCCATCTCTTTCTATCTGCCACCTCTTTTTTCTCTGCCAGGCTGTGTTTACTTGCCCTTTAACAAGCAGCGACTCTGGTCATGTCTTTCTTTCCGCTCTGCACCTTTTCCTCTCACTTGATGTCTTTAGTGGCCTGTCATCAGCGCAAGGAGAGCCAGAGACAGACAGAGAGCAGGTCAAGAGAAATACTGTCAGTTTGGTTGACTGAGAGCTTTTACTTGACTACTGCTTAAAAGAAACCGTGCTGGTCTTGCCATTGACTGGTGAAAAATTGTGTCCAAACTAAAATGTATTTTTAAAACATACAGTAGAATGAGAAGAAATGTGCTTGATGTGTCTCATTTGTGCCTGCATCGTTCAAGTCTATATCTGTCATGTCAGTATTTAGATTCACAAATCTTTTTGGAACTGGAGGGAGGAAGAAAAAGAGTACAATATAGGTCAAGGAATTGAAGAATTGGTCTACGCCACATGAATATTTAGCCTTATGGAACATGGATAATGATCTTTTTACATTGGAAACTTTCTCTTAGTCAAATTTGATAAGATAACAATTGGCTCAGTCTGATAAGGATGGTGAACAAACACAGAGCACTCAGCTGCACTGACATTCAGCAGGATATCATTTGCCACCTTGTTGAGGACAGTTTCAGATCTGCTCATAAGGGTCTGTGTAAAACCTCTTCCAAATCACAGTAGCCAAATATAGAGACCACCGCTGGTTAAAGAAAATATGAGCTACTAGAGCTATGGCTGGATTATAAAGGTCAACAAAGAATGGTTTGCTTCTACAGGAACTATAATTGCACCATTAAAACATTTAGGTAAACAACATAAAAGGAAATTTAAAGTAATGAGAGTTCAGATGTAATAAAAGTGTAGCCTCATTGGAACGTCAGCGACTGAAAAATCCTAATTTCCATCACAAGGCGTTGAGAGGCATGCGGTAAATAGCCGTATAAGACTAAACCACTGCATGTTCTTTCCAATCAGACCATTAAATTAAACTCTCATCTGGCTGTCCAAACCCTCAAATCCTCCCTCTTTTTCCAGACATCACACCATCCATCATCTTGTTTCAGTTTGTGAATGCATTGTTGCAACAGACATGTGTGGGTCTGATCTGACCCCCGTGCTTTTGGCTCAAGCAGGCCAAACATTTTGTTTATGGGGCCTGAATGTTTGTTTGAAATCTGGATAAATACCGGCTGTCTTTCCAGACATTGGAGGGAAACAATTTTAATGTGTTTACTGATGGTTGTGTGAGGGCTTACATTCCTGCGCCGTGTCAAGGATACACAGGAGTGCATAGTACAAAATGAAGTAGGGTAGCATGCATTCGTACTTGAAAACAGGTGTGCTAACGGGTGGTGCTGCCTGTGCACGCGCGCACATACATACACACTTAGAAGCATAAATAGAGTTGGTATGTTGGAATGGACGAATGAATCAGAAAAACGGCGGGGGTACTTCCAAGTCACTTTCATTATCGCAGAACAAACTTGCGTTTCTCTTAAAGGAAGTCGCAGTGAGTTTTGTTGCAGACAGTGAGAAACCAAATAAAACAGAACTGTTAATCAGACAGAGGAACATTTTATGATACAATCTAGATGTAAAACAGTACAAACAACTGGTCATTAATATCAGTTGTATATTTAACAGTGACAACAAGAGGGAGACGAAATCTCTTGTTGTGCTTGGACATTAAAAATTCAAATCAGTCCCTCTATTATATCTGTCTGAAACAGACTGTGTTCTAATGTCAATTAAATATTGCTCCTATAGCCTGGTTATAAAAGAAGAGTGATGCAGGGAAAATTGAAATAAATGATTTAGGCTACAGTCAGAACTACAGAAAGCACAGCATGTTATGCTGTATTTGTTGTTTGGAAAACCAAGCCAGATGAACACTGCAGGGTGATCTAACACCAGGCAAACAGTGCACACTGCTTCATCGAATCTGACTCACCTTTGTCCTTGTGGTTAAATCCAAAATAGTACATATCAAAAAGCACACATGCCTTTACAAACAGTGTGTTGTTACGTGTGTACAAACGTTTAGTTTGGACTGACTTGTATGAGTTTTATCAATGTCGGCTGAAAAGCCAACAATAACAGTACAGTCAGGTGTCTGTGCAATAATCTTTATTTATAGTTGTTTTACCTTATTACGATACCTTTTTTGAATAGCATAAATACCTAGGGTAAAGTATACAAAAATGAGTTTAGAACAACATGCTCAGTATGGTGTTATTTTAATTTCCTGGACCTCCACTACATGTCCCCTGCACTGCGATAAGCAGGATAAACAATTACAGGAACCTAAACATGCTATTTCAGACCCACGTAGAAAAATATTAGTAAACTTCGTGTCTTCTTCAAGTACCTCAGCTACGTGTCTAAGCTCTCAGCAGTCTTCCAAGACAAAGCTATTAGTGCGGACCTCTCACCAGTCCCCAGGCCCCAATGTTCCTTGTATTTTACCTAATATTAGCTCAAAGGTTATAGTATGAGAGAGGCACAGCACTCAGTTGATATCAAGACTGTGACGCGTACCTCACATGGGTCAGTGCGCGTGCTCCAGAGCTAATAATAATATGTTTTTTTACTGAATTAACTGCATAAGAGGTTCGTGGAAACACTTTCTAAGTACTGTGTATCGATGAGAGCCAGTCTCATCACTTCAAGTGTTGTTTTGTTCAAATATGAAACAAAGTAGATTCTACAGGTAATTTTGCCTAGGGCCAAGGTGTAAATCAGAATCAGAGCCTATTGTGGGGACGGCACTGTGACACACTGAATGGATGGTAGCGCAGGAAAACAAGACGGGTTGCTTCTGTTTGACAGAAGGTGGCCTCGAAGGGAAAAAAGGGTTTCCAGGGTTCAAATCCATGTGAGACACAGCCAGACTGGATATGTCCGGAGAAATGCTAAATGAGTAACATGTAAATATTTACTGAGCAGATTGGACAAACATTCAGGGCAGTCAACACACTGTCCAGTCACCAGACTATATATTGACAAAGATGTGAATGAACTGAACGTGATGTTTTTCAGTTTATGGTGTCTTACTTCACAGTTTACAATCAAATGTCAATGACTATACTTGCATGCATGCACAAATATTGTGGAAGGCAATATTTTGTATATGAGATTGACCCAAAAGGAAGTAGTTACATAACACAGAAGAGACAGATATTTTTAGGAAGGACTTCTTGCCACTTGCAGGAAGAGGAATGCACAGTAAAGGAAAGCATAGGAAGATAGAATCTATCTGCATGTACGTGCAGTCGGAAGAAACTAAACACATTTTCATCTTTGTTTCATGGACACATACACATATTAGTGATATAACCACGATACAGACATCGAAATAAAGGAGCAGCATTATTCTTATCTTCCAGGGGCCTGGTAGCCCAGGTATTATAGTGCAGTATTATAAAAATGTGAATAAATGCTATATTAATTGTTCTAGCACAGTCCTTTTTGGATGCTTACTATACGCAAACATACTTGGAGCAACACATGGTTTGGTTTCACTTTTACTTGAGAAAAGGCTTTGAGGATAAGAAATAACTGATATATTTGACAAACGCAATGCTGTCTCAGGTAATACATTTTGGGTGACGTTAATAAAAACAAATAAAGACCAGGACAGTGCAGCTTAGCCTAAACTCTGACATAGTAGAGTATGTGAGATGTTCCAGCTTCACAGATAGGCAGCCATGCTGACAGGAAGGGCAAATCCATTGCCAGTTAAGCAACTGTGATGACAAAGAAGAGTCCTCTGGGAGGAGCTATCACTCTCACTCAATCCTGATATAGACATTTCATTGTGACTTTGACTGTCAAATTAAATAACTTCTTATTATATAACTTCTTCACATCTGTTTATTACATTCTTTCTTCCCTGCCAAAAGTCAGTTAAATGTGGGAGCATGTGTTTTCACTATAATTCTCAAAATGTCCTTGCTTAAATGAGTCATTGGTTAATAATGTATGGAATTATGATTGTATGGAATCTTTTGGCTGCTTTTTTCCCGTAGTCTTATATTGCTATCATTTCACCTTATGTTCAAGTTCATTTCAAATAGTATGAAATAGACACATGGAAAGAGGCATCAAAAAGAAATGAAACAAAACGAGACAAATGAAAACTCAAAGTTCCCATTTGGGTGAGAGGTTTATTTTTACACAACACATGCAGGGTTATTTAAGATCGCTTCCACCAACAATGTAAAACACTTTCGGTATGTTTCCCCTGAAATGAAACCTATTTGTTTCATCAAATTTAGTAACTCCTTGTGACATTATGAGAGTTCAAAGATCCCCATGCTAATCCTTCTTTGCCAGGGAAGCTCCCACATGGCCAAAAGCTCAGCCTGCATACCTGTAGTCTTTCTCTCTCTCTCTTTCTCTGTACTACTAATAAAACACTCAGTAGCCTCCACGGGGACTTTTACCTTTTCACATATCCCCACCAGAAAGGCTAAGCTCCCTCCTGTTTATTTGTTAGCAGTTGTTTGGCTGTTGTGACTGGGGTTTAATGAGCTACCTGGATAGTTACTGCTGTGAACGGTGTGTGAATGGTTGTGGGAACATGCTGCTTCCATCCATTAACTCAGATATTGCTGTAATACAATGTGAATCATGGATATTGTAGGGCCTCAGCCCATCAAAATGCAGGTTGAAACTGCACGCTCCCTTTGTCATTTAGAAGAAGGAGCACTACAGAACTCAGTTACCCAGGATCCATTGATTTTCACACCTGGGTGTGAAACCCAGCCCGTGGATCCAGGCTTCAGCTATCATTGGTCAAATGTGGCCTGTGACCGATGACGACATTTGGTCAATATAAGCAGCGGGCAGATTCAGATCTGTCTCTCTGTGCTATGCTCCTGCTTGCTGTTAGAGACCTTCACTACTGCGCACCTCCAGAAAGACTTTCCCTCCTCTTTTGGACAAAGGACAAAGATACAAGGTTTTTCTGATCACCATTTGGCCACGGTCGAATATAATAGCTTCCTTTGAAACTGATTATAAAAGATTATTCGCTCCTGGTTGTTTCCCATTTGAACAAAGGAACAAGAGCACGGAGGCCTCTGGCTCAGTATTTGTAACCCTATCCACATGGTAACAGCTTGCTTCTATGCATGACACTTGCTAACAGTACATTTACAGTACAGTACAGACACTGAGCAAACAAATATGATGACAATAAACATGACATGCAACGTAGGATTTTACGGTAACCAACTTAGGGGAATCCACACCACAATGAGCAATCTACATTTCCTCAGTGACCTTTCATGCTGCATGAGGTTTTGATGATGTCTTTCTGTCGTAAGACGTGATGTCATGGCACTTAGTAACTGGACCTATTTCAGCAGACCCATGCTTTCTGCCCACATTAGTGCCTTACAGTGTATGCAGTTATGTCATTAAGTGACAGGACTTTGGATGCCGTCACTGGCACAACAAAGCCCTCTCCTGACGTTCACCTAATCCAAGAGAGGATCCAGAAGGCTCCTTGTTTCATAGTTGTGTCTTGTGTGTGTGTTTGAAAGTTGCTGTTTAGCGTGCTCGTTGCCATAGCAGATATTTAGCAGCACAAACTCACCCTCTGTAGCCTTTGGATCACAAATGATCACAAAAAGATGATAGGTGAAGTTGCCTTGACAATCCAGTTTTATCAAATGAGCATGAAATCTGGACATGGAAGTTAATGATCTTTGTGCAATAAATATATAAATACCACTGCCAAAGGATTTTGTAAAGTAGACACAGCCAGAGGCAAGCAATACTTTAACATTGAAATAGTGCAGTGGAAAGATTTAATAATAACGTTTAGTAATAACGTTCCTAAACATTGTGGTCAGGGTGGAGAGTAGGCATGCCTTCAGTTGTAAAGAGCGGGCTTCAATTCCCAACCCGTGCCAAGAACTGTCCTACATTGACTTTAGGTAATTATCTATTTTAATCATGACCAAAGCCTTTCATTAACCTTAAACAAACAATTTTACTTGTTTAAACTGTGACCCAAACCTTCATGAAGCTATATCACTGCCAAACTGTGCATACACAGACATATTTTGTGTGCACAGACAGATATGTGGAATCCTGACCTGCCTGCATTCTCAATGTCTCACTTGCTCAAAGATGTGACCTGCTCTCTCAAAGCTTTGCCTGAAATTAGCAAAGGTGATTGTCACTCACCATTTGCATGTTCTAAATCACTAATTCAAGTGTTAGAATAATGTGTTTATTATTTGATACAGCAGTTATACTTAAGATAACGCTCTTTACAATAATTGTAAGTACAGTTCTCATGCAAAATGTTGTCCTGTTTAACAGAATAACAGGATACTTGACATTGTATCATCTTATTGAGAAGTATTTCTAGTCACTGATGAAAATCTCAAAAAACTCTTCTCAAAACCTTTATGAGATCAGTATTTACCTCTCACCTGCAGCACCTGAAATCAGCAATGGCACCTTAAAATGCTCATCCTCTACCATTTTAGGAAGCCTTTTGCAAATTGTTCAGTGTTGGTTGGTGTTAATGAGGGTAGGATACACAACCTTTTGTCCGAGACCCGGCGTGTTCTGTCTCTGGCGTAAAATTGGTACATACAGTGAGATAACAAGAACGCGGTGTACTTTATCTGTTGCCAGCTATGTGGTCCACATCAGCACTCAAGCCTGGCTATGTTTGAATTTTAGACACACGCAACTGTGTATCAACACATGCAGAAACAGGACACACACAATCGCTCCCACTCCCCAGGTTGCAGGTGGCTGGGTGAGCGATGCTTGTAGATGATGGGCGCACACATGCTGTGCTGAAAGGATGGGAACAGGGACAAGCGAACAATCAGTGCTGGAGGTAGAGACAGGCGAAATCAAAGTTCGCTCCTTGATGTTAGAATAAGGTGTGCATTTGGAAATAAAATGTTTAATTGAGTTGAATAACCTTTTTCTGCCTGACACTGAGGTTTGTAGCAGTCACCTAGGGTTGGGGGGGGGCTGTTTCCTGCGATGGTTACAACAATCTGAAGCATGTCCTACATTTAATCATACAGCCCTATTACACAACTATAAAACCCATACGGTTTGCCAACAAGACAGGATCTATTTTTCTTTCTGCTCTTGCCTTGCATTGATTTTCATTTGTCCCAATTTATGGAATAAATAGCAGCAGGATGTAATTATTGTACACTGTGTAAAAAGTATTAAGAGGATACTTTTTTGGCTCTAATCTGATTAATTATCTTCACCTTCAAAATAAAGTTTCTGGAGTTGTGGTAGTGAACCTTTAATGTTTTTGTTCACTAAAGAACTGATAATCCACAAGCACAGGAGCGATGTTTGTTGTGTTTTTGTCGGAATGCTGAAATTATATACTGTAAAATGTAAAAAGTACACCAGGAGCTTGACATTTGGTTTTAGTCCAGTTTTTTCTTCGTGGTAGACACAATCCCTTCTGTTAGTGCTGGTTGGAGTCTGGAGTTCTCTTGAAGACCTTGACGAGCACCATAGGAGTTTATCTTCACTGATGTGTATAATGTGCTTTCGGTCCTCTTCTTTCAGATTCTTTTTTCATGGAAATGAATGACGCTATAACAACAAAATGTACCATTTTTAAAGATGTTGAGGCTAATGGTTTTCCGTTATATAATTCAATGAGACTTGGAACTTGGACGCCAGGTTCACTCAAAAAACACAGGGAACATTTGCTTTAATCTGGTCTGTCACTCCACAAATAGAGGCCAATAGTAAAGCCAGATATTCCATTCCACTGCTATGTGGTGGATCCTTCCACTGGGAGATTGAAGCACAAGCTTTACATGAGTGTGAGTGTGTGACCCACATCATTCTCTGCCTGCCACGGTTGGAATCTCATTCGCAGCATTCCTGCCTTCCCTCCTGACCACCATACATCTCATCCCAACAATGCTGCTTTCCTAGGAATCGTTTGGCTTTTCTAGAACCCAGGCTTTCATTTTGGCTGGGAATAGAATTCCTGTAGCTAATAACAGGTGAAAAATAACACGTGCACCTCACAACACCGTACCTCTTTGAGTAGATATTACAATTATCTTTCTCTAGGTGTTATAGAGCTCAGTGCTGCTGACCTGTCAACTGGGACTGAATGGGAGTGGAATTTGTAATGCTATTATTAAGGGATTAAACCATGATATACTATAACGGTAAAAGCCTGTCTGACCTCTTATACAATACAGTGAAGTGCATCATGTCTATGATGTCATAGGAGTGTCATAAAAAAAGAATAAATCTGGGAAAGAATAAGACAATAAATGTGGACATATCAAGAGAAATAAATGAAATAATAAATAAATGTGGATATATAAAAACAAATAATTACTTTTCCTTTTGCTTTTCCCTTATTGCTTTGCTATTCCTTGAAAGGCCAAGCTGTCAAATCAACTGGCTATGGGTGGGCCTTCCTGTCCAGGCTGAGAAATCAATTCATGCACACATGAATCCTGCTTTGGCAAGAGCTTTTTAGCATGGACAACAGGAAGTTGTATATTTGATATTTCCACATTTATTGTCTTATTCTTTCCCAGATTTATTCTTTTTGTGGCACTCCTATGACTCCATACATGTCTGCCTCACAACAGCATTACAATAAACTCACCATATAAGCATATTAAATCCAACTTGACCACTGTAATAGTTATTTATTATTAGACAGTGATACAGTATAGTAATTACTGTGTAAACAATGGCTGTGCAGCAGGTGTAATAGCTAGGATAAGATATTTGGACTCTGTAAGGAAATCTCCAACCTAATCATTCAAAACAAAAACAATGAACCAAATCATGCTCAGAAAAGGCTGTCTGACCAAACAAGGTCAGCATATTGTCTTCCTTTATTATCTTTTTAGCTATTAAACCCAGTAGCAGGAGAGATGCAGATTTTATAAGACAGATGTTTCATGCCTGGAGTTCATAACATGGGTTTGGTATCCAGAAATAACAACTTTCATCTGGCCAGTATGACTGACCTGAGGAGTCACTAATATTTGCTTACTGTTGCTGCATCATTGCCAGTGACAAATCCATCATCTTTGCTAATTGCCTTATGAGAGTGTCTGCCAACAGGGAAGCCTCAGAGTCTGGCTGCAGCAGATTGCAGGCTTTGATTAAAAAATCATAACTGTCATTAAG
The DNA here is from genome assembly GCA_036023855.1 of Gadopsis marmoratus. Classification (NCBI taxonomy): domain Eukaryota; kingdom Metazoa; phylum Chordata; class Actinopteri; order Centrarchiformes; family Percichthyidae; genus Gadopsis; species Gadopsis marmoratus. The sequence continues at coordinate 27,803 of JAVQJF010012179.1, forward strand.
CTACTGAAAACAAATTATATGGTTTATGCAGCCAATGTAGTATAATAAGAAAATATATATTCATGCTTATATATATATTCATCGCCATTGTGGCTGCAGCCAATTGGGAAACATTGGCCCATTGGTGCTCCTGATGGCCAGTCTGTGCATAACTGCCAGATTTGGAAAGCATTGTGAGACTGCAGCCATTAAAATTCCAAACAGAAAGGTCATCCGCTGTTCAGAAAATGTCAATAATGCTTTAATAGATAGCACCAATAACCTGACAGCTTTTCCACCGCAGCTCAGAAGTGACGTTGTACGAGCATTGTTCTTTAACATCCTGTGACATGGGAAGAACATGCAGGAACCAGCCATCTCATGTGCGGTGCTGAATAACAGGAGGCAGAGGAGAGTCAGATCAAGTACAAAGCATACACATATACACTGGTCTCTCTCTCTCTGTCTCTCTCACACACACACAGTGCAGACAATGCACCTTTTGTATCTGCTTTCATTATGTAGTTTGAGTTGGAATGAGTCAGTATCCTGTCTGTGGGTCACTGAGTTTATTTTCAGATATTACTGAATATTGTGGCTGTGCCATTGTACTGTATGTGTGTATTTTATGTGTGAGTGTATGTGCATTGGCAGCTCCTGTCCAATTACACAAGCTCACATGCTCCCACAGAAATAAACATGCACAATCAGATTCCCTCAGCTTCAATCGCAAGTTAATTTTACCCCTAACTTTCCTTTAGTTTGTAACGGAAGTTGGAAAAATATTTCCTGCGACATAAAATGAAACAATGAAAACAAAATAATAAAAAACATGGCATTAAAGCAAGACAATCATAGAAGCTCAAGGCTTTTATAAAATAAAGAAAGAACTGAAAAAACTGCCTTAGAAAATACTGAAAGTATATCTTTATTAATGCATTTTGTGAACCCTAATCATAGCCTTATGGATACGAATAAGTAGACATCAGCTTCATGAATTAGATTGCGGTGTAATCACTGAAACTCCCCTACTGAGCTTGGTTTTGCGTGTCTCTCCCATGTTTCTTTGTTTAAACATCAGTTTGTGCCTTTATTAAATCTTTTTTCTCTATATCTTGTTGTATTTTCTCGCTCTTATAAAGGCTCCATTGTTCCTTTCAATGCCCCTCAGAGAGAGAGAGAGAGAGAGAGAGAGAGAGAGAGAGAGAGAGCCCAGTTTTCTCTTTTTTTGTCTCCTTTTTCTTATTTTCTTTTAACTCTCGAGCCAAGATCTACAAGGAAGTGCAGACACATATCAAAGGCAAGAAATGGCCAAGATTGAAATGTTGCTTGGTTTACTAATACTTGTTATGCAGATGGTACATTTCAACATAGAAACAGCTAGCAGAGTTATATTTTTGCAAGTAAATTAACCCAGATCTAGAACTGGAACTTTAGACCTTTAATAGAACTTGACAGTCGCATGAAAGGTTCTTCATTTCTGGATGCATGTGTTTTCTGACTTTGGGATCAAATTCTCGCAGGGCCTGTATTTATCAAGCATGTCAGAGTCACTCCTGGGAAGTAAAACTAGGACTAAGTTAAGTTTAATTTGCAAGAACTATTTTCTGCAAGGCGGGCACGGTTTGTAAATGGAACCATTATCCAAAGTCAGTCACAAGAATCATTGTCCACCTGTTAGGAGCTGCTAACATGTTGGGACAGCTCTGCAGCTCGCCTAAATCCTGGAGTAGATCAGCGTACGTTTCTACGTGAATAAAGTTAATTAACTAAAACTAATATTTTTGTTGTAAAACAATCTGCTGCAGCCTAATACGTTGTTAACTTGTGCCTCACACTCACACAAAACAGAGAGTGATAACTGACTGACTGTGATTCACATCTCGTTCTGTGCCAAACTAACCTACTCCTGGCTATTGCCTATTCATTGTCTAAACATGTCCTAAACATGTGTTCATATCAAAGCTCATCAGCATCAGTGCTGCTTTAAACCCATGACAGGAGCAGGGTCATGGTGCCAGGTTGGATGACCTTACTGCTTCAGTTTAATAGAGGTATGACACACACACACATACACAGAGTAGAGCCACACAATATCAGAAAACTAGGGTCTAGCACCATTCCAAGGCTGCGCGAAATAGAGTGTGAGATTGTCTGGGTCCCCATAACAGTGTTCAGATGCCAGCTTGTCAATTTGTTTTCGAATAAAAAAAGAAAAGGGGAAATGAAAAGGAAGGAAGCAACCCGAGGGAGGTCTGATGAAGAAAAGCAGCAGCGGTTGAACTGGTTTAAATACACAAAGAACAAGATTCATTTCTCCACCTCTGGGGTTTTAGGTTGTCAGAGGATTTGGAGTCTGGGTTGACTGAGTCAAGAATGTTTCAGAGCTGTCATGACAATATTGTTCCTACAATAGGTTTGTTAGTGTAGAGCACAACTGAAGAATGTACAGTTTGTTGAGATAAAGACAGACAGTTTAGCCCTGTCCTATCAGGGAAAAGCAGTCCATTGGTGTCCCAAACTTCTTTCCAAACCACACACATGCGCCATTCTTCCTTGACTTTGGCTAAACATGTCATGTTCCCAGGTCATTTGCGTATGTTCTGAACTTAATTTAGCAGTTTTGAGAAACCTCTCTGCCCATATGATTGCCTTCACACACGCATGCATGTATACATGGGACTATGGAACTGGCTTTAAAGACACGCGTGCAACACACATGTAGCCAAGTTAAACCTTCATCTGTGTATCTGCACAGCCACCCTATAACCCTTCGCAGCATGTCAGCATCTGCATCCCATGCCGATACTATCATGTGGTCTTTGGCAGATTCTTTGTTTTTTTACTGTCTTCAGTGAGGCAAGCGAGCAGTCTATACACACAAGCATGCGCACACACACACACACACACACACACACACACACCAGGGTTATTTTTAGAAAAGACTTAGTCCTTTTTATCCTCCACTGGCTATTGCCAAGCAGTTTGTGTGTGTGTGTGTGTGTCTAAGTCTCTTTTGTGTATGGGGCCCGGACCGTGGTCCGGCTGCCAGAAAGAACACAGAGGAAAAAGAGAAGCATAAAACCTTGATAATAAACCTGTAATGATGTAATGTTTTAATATTTAGCTAATTTAACACAAAGCTACTCCGAATTGACAACGCTATACAATGTTTGGCACCAATCTAAGGCAACAGTGTATGCCAAAAAAAACTCTTATTACTTACGTAGTCATGTAGAAATACATCCTTGAAAACAAGTTTAATATGAAAACTATTTTACGTTTTGCACCTTGCCCTTAGTGTCCTGTTAGAGACTGGTATTCAGTGTATGTATGACAGGGTGAGTAAAGTAAATGCCTTTCACAGGTCCTTCAGGTCTCACAAAAATATTCTGTTCAATGATCTATCTTTGGCCACTACTCCAGCTTGGTTGCCATCCGCATTGTTCTTTTAATACCCCTGCAGATGTGGTCAGTAGTGGGTGTGTGTTGATTCATCCAACTTTACATGATGTATCCAATTTGCCACTTGCTAATTCTAGTTGTAGCAAGAAAGCAGACACATTTCACTGTGTGGCTATGGATCTCATCCAGCTGGAACATAGCAGTCTAGTGTGAATAAGCACCCAGTCCTTACACGCAGACAGCTAGTCAAACAAAGGCTGACCCATCAAGCGAACAATCCCCCTGTGATCTCGAATCGCTACACAGCATAATTTGCTCTCCTGATACCCCTGAACAACATCGTGCTGCGGGGCTACATCAGGACACGTGTCAATGTCTTTGGAGAGGGAAAAGTTTGCATCATTTTCAAATTGTTTCCTGTGGTTTCAGGGGGAAACCTAGCTGACGGCTCCATGGGGACTAGGACTCACCTGTTGTTCCTTTCCCTCTGAGATTACTGATTAGATGTTGATGTCGCTCATGACCGCCAATAACTTAATCCCTGCTCATGCAACCTAATATGACCTGTGTTTTGTAGCTGTTTTTGGAAGGATGATTTAGTTACCTTTAGAGCTGGAGGATATATACCAAATATCTTACTGTAGTGTGAGAATATATCATCTGGGTTTTGATTATAGCACTGTAGATATAAATGGTGTTGGATAACATTTGAAGATTGGGTGCAGGTTTCTGAAATTAAAATATGAGTTTATTCGACAGGGTGAGAAATGAACAGTGACCTAATGCCTCTACTTGTTTGTTTACCATATTCACATTACTAGCTGTCTTTTCTCCTTTAGTGTAAATGCCTTCAAGCACCAGTAGTCACATTGTCACCGTCGTTGTTTAAAAATATCAAGCATTTTGTCAGTATTACTCGGCCAAGAAATACAACATTAGCTTGCAAAGTCTTTTCTAAGCTGTAATCGATCTTCTAATCTAAATCTCTACAACACTCAGCCGCTGTAGGCTTGAAAGGTGACTGTAGAAGAGTTTGTCGCTACCTCACTGATGGAGAACAGCAGCTGTGGTCAGATGACGTCAGGCAGTTACTGTGGATTCTAATGGCAAAAGTGTTCATGTGAAGAGAGTCAATATTGATTGTTATGTTACTAATGGCAGAAGTTTGGACCTTTTGCGGTTCGAGAGGTTTCTGGAGATATTTTGGAGTTCAACTGACTGAATTCAGGCTGCTGGTCTCCCTCAGTGGGAGGGGGATGCAGGGGGAGAAGTGAAGGCCAGCAAAAGTGGCCTCAGTTGGCCAAAAATGTCCTCACTCTGAAGGTTAAAACTCAAATTGGGTCCCACAGAGAAAAGAAAATGCACACCATGTGTTACCAGCTGTGGCTGGTATCTAGCTCAGATTCAAACAAAGTTTTCCTGTAATACAATGGCTCATTATTTAGAGCCTGACACACACACACACACACACACACACACACACACACATACAATGGGGCAGCTTTAGGCCATCAGATTAGTGGAGATTGACCCCTTCCCCACCCTGCAGCAACTTCCCTTTTTCTCTCAACCAATCAAAGCGTTGGGTTGGCAGAAAGTGTAATGTGAAACCAGGGGTCTTGGTTCAACACTTGGCACGGTTGGAGGCCAACAGAAACAACAGCCGTAGTCTTTCACACTCTCACAGAATTTCTTTGCTTTGTTGTACCCAGACACATACTGTTTACAAACACCATCTGCTGCACACACACAGTCAGACACACTCGGTTTTCTTCGGAGAGATACAGGCGCACACACACCTCCGAGAGCTTTGCCTTGTGGGATTTTGCATTGGGGACTGCTGCTATGGATTAATCATGTTGGCGGCTGGCTGTGTGTGTTACAAACTGGAATAGGCTCAGTCCCGCCTAACTGGGCACGCAGAGGGCTTTCTAGCTTACTATCCAACTTAGGTTGTCTTTGCTTGTTGGAGCTAGTTGAAGCTAGCTGCCGTATCTGCATGAGGCTACTGGGCCCTCTTTCTTTGTGGAGGGTGGATGATGCAGTGTGTGCTCTGCTTCATCTCCCCTCAGCTGAGCTCCGGATCCCCGTGCAGCTGCGAGGTCAGCCCCGAAGGCACAAAGAAGAAGAAGTCCAAGAACCTGTAAGTACTCGCATTTGTTGTGTGTGTCCTTTCTGTGCTTTTTTTTAGTTTTACGGTAACATATTGAAAGTTCTGAAAAATGAATGGCATGTCCCCCCCCCCCGAATGTTAATTTGAACCTGTGGCAATACCACCTCGTTGTTTAGGGGAGAAAAGCTTTGACTTTTAGCTTTAAAATACAAAGATGATTCATTATTTATGTGTGAGAAAAGAGGAGGAATGGGAATGAGGGTGAGTGAGAGGCGGCATGATAGATAAATCTTTCAAAGGCCACCTACAATAGCATTTACCTCTTCTGTATTTCACGGTTCAGTCATCAGCCTTTTATTTTCATGTTAATTTAATTGTGTATCCAGTAAAGCGTGAGACGTTCACACTTTGCGCCAACATCCATTGCTTTAAAAAGATGTCTTTGCTTGTGTCCAAACTAATGGACGGGCTTCAGCATATGGGCGGGCGGGGGGGGGGTTAATTGAGAAATCAAGACAATGTGTTAGTATGGATGTGATTGGATTAGTGGGGATGTTAGGACATACCCACACTAGGCTAAATTTAAAACCCTGCCCTTTCATCTGAATTTTGTCTGATTTCATTTATATTACTTTAGGGACGATGCAAACTTTTAATGTTACACACAAATATTTTGGCCATTGGGACCGTCTGTGCATGCTTTAGGCTTAAGGTGGCAGTGAAAGATGAAGCTAATCATTCGCCGCTGATCATCATCTACTTAATTAAGTGGTAAATGATGTGTGTGCAGCTGAGGAGTGTGGTGCCATATGTGTGCCTCACATTCTCTGCGGTGTGAGAACGCGTGCGCGTCGAGAGTTGCTGCTCGTGTGTGTCAGATGCGTGTCGACGCCTCGGTGATTCATCAGCTGTTGAATGGGCTTTATTCACGCTGCCGTTCATCAAGATGAAAGCACATTTCACAACGCGAGGACAATAAAAATCAAACTCACAGCGGCTGTCCTTGGGCCTGATAGCTGCCCAGTCTTCTGCCCAGGCTGTGTTTTTATGTTGTTTAGTTAACCAGCAGATTAAGTGATTAAGATTTCACAGTCTTTGTCCAGATTGCAGATTCCAGAATATGTATCCTTCTTGTGAGCTGTTGCAAACAGCTTCAGACCAGACACTTCATAGAATAAAGGCATGGAATTGCAATAAATTGTCTTCAGACGCTTGAGTTGATTCATTACTTCTCATAGCACTTTCAAGAAGAAACACCCATTTGAACACTAAACACTTAGTGATAAATAAAAACCGAGGTAGGACGCACAGACCATGCATCGCCAGTCAGCTTGACAGCATTTGTCGCCATAGGTCGTGGTTAGCAAACAACTCATTTACTACACTGTAGGTAAACACATGTGCATCAGTATAATAGCTCATCTAATAATACACATGACTCTTTTCGTTTCCAAGACAAACACAACTGTGATTAAATGAAAACCTGCAATTTTTAAGTACAGTAAATAATTTGAAGTGTCCAGACTAGACAACAACAATAGATTTATTTTTGCTTCTCAAATACATTTTGCCTTCCATTTTGATATGGGATGAGACATTTAAGCTAGATCTAAGGAAGCAGATAAGATTGTACACACTGTATAACTCCTTCCGTTCTTTATAGACAGTATACTGTATATGGACACTGTTATCATTACCACCTCTTCACTTGTATTAATGCCTGCCTTTGAGACAGATTTTATGAATTAGTAAGTCTGGTATTTTTATAGTGGACCCATCTCTCTCTTTTCCATGTTCCAGCGGTAGATGTTGATAGGTTGCTATGTAAATATCTGATGCTAATTACCTTAAATGGATTTTTGCTAGGTAAGAGGCACCTGTGCTGCACAGTTTTGACACTGATGAAGGCTGCACGGAAAAAAACATTTTGTCTTCTGTAGACAAAATGACTTCCCGTCTTTGAGTGCAACCTTTTTCTGTCACCATTAGTCAATATAACGAGGATAACCCACAAATCTCCCTGAGCATGCTGGAAACTCTACACGTTTACACACTTGTCTACTGTCTCCTGTATTTACAGCCCCTTGTTTCCATTCAATTCTCAGTGTCACAAGCCTGTTTTTCATTTTTATATTTTTGTTGCCTGTTTTTTTTTATCCATTGGCCAGTATTTGAGTATTTTTCATTGTGCCACACTGTAAACCAACACCACAGGCAGTAATCTACTCAATCATATTAAGTCACACCAGTAAACATACCCTCAATACAATATCTTTCTGTGGAACTCAGAGGAATACAAATGCAATATGTTGCAGCTATAGATAGAAGTGTCAGGCCTTCTATATAACCATGATGGAAATTAAATTGTTTCCCCCTGATGTCGGAGAGTATATATATCACATATAGACAGAGTCAGAGGAGCAAGTTTCCAACAGTATCTTCAGTATCTTACGTTGCCAAATCATACAATTTATATCTTAAAGAAGATACTACCTTTGGCCATGTGGTTTTTGGAGCGGGGTATCCAGTAGCAGCACTAGAATGTTCCGACCTGTTGTGTACATTGTGTGGTTTGAACCTTTTGGTTGATTAGATTTGATGTGGTTGAACACACTCTTACGTATGTTGATGGAGACTCCAGTTCAAAAGAAGTGCAAATGTTTTCATCTCACACTTGTGTTGGGTTAGTCTCAGTCTGGCAATCGCTATAAACTCTTTTCGTCTTGCCTTAATCACAATAATCACCATTAGTGATTAGGAAGATTGAATGAAACAGATCTCAGTACACATTGTAAATATCCATTGAAGGAGAAAATAGACAGCATTTTTCACTTTGAGGTGTAATGGTACTTAAATGTAAGAGCCCATTACATCATTCCTCTTTGAAACTTCCTCTCTTCACTCTTACAAAGCACTTGGCCACTCATGCATCATTTACAACAACAAAGACACCATTCTCATCCACTTCTCACGCTTTCTCACTCTCCTGCTCTACTTCTTTCCCCCTGTACTCTTTCTACCTTTGTACACTTTCTTACTTCAGACACTTCGTCCTCCTCTCCCTTTTGCACATTTCAGCCCCCACTGTCAGGTTTCTGGATCCAGCACAGCTGTCTTCCTGAAATTCTCCACATCCCCCCCCCCCAAACAATGGAGCCCTATACAGCTACACTTTGTTTCTCCTCATAAACCTACAGCACTTCAACTAGTGCACCAGAGTATGCAGAAATGTGATCTGGTTGACAGAGTAATTTAAGTTTATAAAAATTCTGTATATCCAGAGGTACAGTTTTTCATTTATTTAGGTGTATTTTGCCATCACAGCAAACATGCACATGCTGACGAGTTAGGCATACCAATGCCTTAGGGATTACAACTGGTATCCAACTTCGATTCATAAAGGCAGGAAATACAGACAGATGGAGAGGGCAGGTTAACCGTAACCTCTAGTTAAGGTTATGATATATTGTTTTAAACATGACTAAAGCTCATCAGATACTGTATTTAAGAGAACAGGAGCAACATTGAAAAACTTTTTGCGCCTCATTGTGAGTTACCGATTGAAAACATTAGATTGGATTCTAGAAACTAAACCTGTAGTCGTCTTAAAACTAATCAGCAAAATAAAGTTCAATGCTAATAAACAGTGCAGAAGAGATAGAGATAGACAGATGGAAGAGATGATATTTTGATGTCTGATAAGTCTTTCTTATAGCCAGATTTAACACAGAGCTCTACCACTGCTTGTCATCTGGCAGAGATGCACAGATCATCACAGTAGTCAAGTCGCTAAAAAGACAAATGTCAACTCAACTTACTAACCCATAAAACTAAAAACCTGTCCAGGCCCCAGTGGAAGGATCTGTCCTCTCTAATCACTGCGTGGTGATTGGGTGAGCCCAGGGTCCGCCTTCTCCAGACCCCCCGGACTATATAAAGCTCCACCAGAGCCTCTCAGGGGTTAGAGGAATGTGATTGTCAAACAAACCCCCGGACCCCGAGCACCGGAACTCCTGACACACGCTTACATGCAGTCAATCTTCCACACGCATCAAGTGAACCTGCGTTCAGGCTGGCACCCATGTTTCACACTATGGTTGATTTCTCAGAGAAGTACCTTGAAAGGTAAGAGCAAGGCGCCAGACGTGTGTGTGTGTGTGGGTTCATCTGCACTTTGATTTTTGTTATCAAGAATTCGAAACATCAGAAGGAAGGGTGAGGAAGGTGTGGGCTGGGGGCTGTTTTGCCTCCCACAGGAGTCGATGCTTTCAAGCTGGTAGGAAGCTATCTGACCTCTACGTGGATCTCATTTGACAGTCGCAGTGAGGGAGAAGAATCCCCCGTGAGGCTGAAGCGCTCAAACTATTTTGGAGGAAGCAGCTTTTAGTTCTAACTTGAGGCTGCCCCTTTTTCTTATTATACGCAGCCTGGATTTCAGGAATAGGATTGCTCATGTGGTTTTTGTGGCTAGGAAGGTGAGTTTGCTCAGAAATAGAGCTCCTTCTTTTGGACTTGATTGAGGCAGACTGTGAATGAGATAGTGTCATATTTATAGACCAAATTTAGGACAATTCCCTTTTTCATTGTTCTTCTAGGAATATTGCAGAGTGACTTTCTCTTCGTTATGTATATGCACTGTGTATACGTATATAAATATATATATGTACACAATTCATTCTCATATCTTTTTAGACAGAACCCAATTAGTACAAATGTTATTTAAAGGCTTACTGACACAACCCGTGACCCATTATACTCACACAGACAGATATACAAACAGACTCACACCCTTGCACAGTGTTATTTGTGTGTCCCGTCCTGTATTCACTTTGCAGGCAAAGGGAATCAAAACAAGCTTGAATGTTTCTCACCTCGAGCTGCTGTTCTCACCATCTGCATTTCAATTCCTTCTCCATTCTCGTTTGCTGTACCCCAGATATCACAGGTCAGGCTTTAAAAGAAAGTAAGGAAGCTTTATTTATATAGCACCTTTCAAAACAGCAGTTCCAAAGTGCTTCACAGTTACTAAAAATGCATAACAGTACACAGGATGCAAACAGCAAGTAAAGTACAATTTATAAAATGGAAACAGATATTCAACAATAAAAGCAATATAACAAGCAAATCAATGCATAATAGTACACAGAAATCCACAATAGTACAGAGCATATAACAGCAAGTGAAAAATACAATTCACAAAATGGAAACAGAAACTCAACAATAAAGCAAAATAATAAACAAAATTAAAAGACAAATAAAATAGGAATATAGGAATTGCAAGCAGCAAACTTATAAAAACGCAGCCTATACAGGTGGGCTTTTAAAGGTATACGTAAAATGTAGCATAAAGGGTGAACTCCTATCATTGTGGGAAACAGCCTCGTGTAGTAAAACAGCAAAATGTTGGATGAAGTGGAGCAGTGGATTTGGCTTGTGCTTGTGTTGTACATTGTGATCTGCAGTATGTCTGTCTGCTGCTCTCCCCCATGTGCTCCCAGAGCCTTTCCCTGGGAGTGCGGCCTACTTTTCAGAACACCAGGAATAGCCAGCGGGGTGCTATAAGTGCGTCTAATGTGAGCCAAGCAAAGAGGGAATAAGAGTGCGGAAACCTGCGGATAATTGCGGAGACAAAGACCTCTCGCTCTTTCACTCAAGCACATAAAGCGCTCTCTCTTGCACAGACACAAGTAGGCACTCAGGTGCGTGTACACATTGTGCCTGTGCTGTGGACATGGACATGCTGTATTTACTGTGCTCGAGGGGCAGTGGAGCTGACATTTCTGGGTGGCAGCGTGTTAGATCAAAGATCATCCTAATTTGATAATCCTCTGCAGAGCATGTGTCAGTCTTTTTTGCAGATTAAGTTAAGTGTAGGGGTCATGGGGTATGTAATAAATCTAATGGAGTCCGATACAGTGCATTGCTAATTGTATTAGCACTGTGGGGCTGTTGGCAGGCTCATCCTGAGAGATACAGTAAAGCATCAACAAAGTGAGAGACTGTGAAAAATGCCATTAGCACATAAAGAGCAGAGGTGCAAAGAGCACAAGTACAGTATCATTAGGTGATGTTACTCTAAAAACAGACTCAAGTACAAGAGTACTTTTTATTACTTATATTGAGCAAAACTGAAACAGAAATGTTATGTACCCATGGTTTTGTGTTGCTTTTTTTTGGTCAAAAATAGCTGGTGCTTCCTCAGCTTAGCTCCAGAAACCTCACACCTCCTGCGGTATGACATGCTGGCTAACATGCAGACTCACAGCAGTCAGAACTGGCAGTGTGTTGGGGTTTATAAATGAGGCAGCTACATACGATGTAATATGTATCACTTGTTTTCAAGAGCAGTGTCTGTGTTGTATTTGAGTTTCTGAAAATAAGTGGAAAGGTAAATCATGGGATGATGTATTGTAAGCTTAGTCTGTTTTCAGTGTTGACACCATAACAACTATTGTGAGTAAAAGAATGCCTTGCAAGCAATCTGTGCTCCCAGTGGGCTGAAAATGTCAACTGTTTGTGTTTGCAATATCCATTGACACCCACATGGTGGCAGGATAGAAACATACATTTCCCTTAAAGTGGCTGTTGTTATGACACCATTGTCACATAATTCCTACCCAGCTTGTATAAAACCAGACATAAATAATAAAGCTTCTTTTGTCAGGCCAACAAAATATTTTCCAGCCCGTATAAAAGTTTCTTCTCTTCCTCACATGTACTGGCATGACGGAGGCTCTCTTTTAGCGAACACATGCACAGCTCGAGACCTAATTGCCTGAAGTACAGCCCAAAAATAGAACAGACTAATGAATCCTGCTCTGATGTTATGAGTTTATTTAACAGCACGAGCATTTTTTATTTGGCCAATAATGTCCTTCAGGCTATTCACAGGGATACTGCGTTAGAGCACTCTGTTATTTCAATGCAAGAGAGGCCTGTTTGTGTTCAACAGTTCAGCATCAGGTTTAAGCCTGCTTCGTACAGGGCACTTTTGTTATTTCAATCAATGGATGAGTCATCTCTCCACCATTGACGCTGTGTGGATGTGTGGGTATTCCTTAATATTAGATTTCTCTGGTTTTAAAAGGAGTGTTCTGGGTCTTCTAAGAGTCTTTTGATCTCTCTGTTGTCTTTTGTCTATTTTTCTCCTAACATCAAATTTGCATTTCTTCCCTTACCTTAAGAGAAAAGCTTACGCATTTCTTTTTCTAGATGCCACATAGATGCATGCATTTACTTTCTTTCATTTATTGGCAGTACATTCATTTTCTAAGCCACTCATTTGTCAGTTCTGCTCTCCTGAATCCCACTAACGCTTTCCAAAGACGGCCTCTCGTGGTTCTCTGATTTGACTAAAGCAATCCGCACCAGCTGAACCTCCCCAAACCCAAACACACCCAAATCAATACACCCACAAAGTCACACTCATTCTGATTTTTAAAGGAGCTATTCAGCTGCTGCTTCCAACAGCTCCCGTAGTCACGTAGCATCATGTGTATGGACATGTTTCAACCTTTCCTGTCCTGCAGCAGTTGGAAAAACTCACATCAGACAGCTGACTGTGTTCTCTGTTCGAGTTGGCAGCCGTGCTGTGTGGCCGTCGCACATTTACGCGGGCATAAATGATCTCTCTCCCACTTCCCTTCATGTACACATGCACAAGCTGGGAGGTTTCCTACACCTGTGACTGGCATGAAAGCACCAGTGAAGTGGGCATGAGTTGGCACAGGTGCAGGGGGGGTTCTTTGAAATGTTTGTGTGGGCGTTCTTTCATCCCCTTCTCAGTATGGTCATGTACAGTATTTGTGCTAATCTGCAGTTGTGCGTTCTCCCACCCCCCTGTGTGTGCATGTTTGAATGATAAGTGTCTATAACTGGAAGTCCTGTTTCTTAATTTGGGGTGTACATGCCCTCCTGGGGGCTGTGGGTTGGCAGTGGGACAGCTTGTAGAGATTAGGGCCAGCGAGCGCACACCACCGTGCTGCATTATTAGCGGGCCAGCCAATCCACAGTGGAAATCAAAAGCAGGGACTCAGGAAATGGGTGTTGAGTGAGGTCACATCCCAGTGAGGCAGCACGTGCTCCAGGTCGGGAAAAGCCAGGACACGTACCAAGGGATTGTGGGAATGCGCAGAATTCTAAAGGACCCCACGGGGACTGAGGGTTGGTGTATCGCCTTGTTTGAGATTTAAGGTGGCACATGTGTCGCGGGGGGTCTGTGTGTGCGCGTGTGAGATGGTTGAAAAATCTGAGGTGGGCAGTCAGGAGGATTTTGGATGCTGCTGCTGGATGGAAGCAGCATGGAAGCAGCAGAGGGGTGAGGAGGTCACTGTGCCCTGTTGCCTCGGCCCTGGGTCAGCTCCCTCTCAGCAACCCCTCTAGGCGCGTGGAGAATGGTGTGATGAAACAGAGGAGTGAGGATTGAGTCTCTCTCCTCCTTCTCTGCCACATTCGCTCAGTCCCTGCCGAGGAACCTGTCAGGGACACATCTACAGGAAAGACTGTTAGAGATATTAGATTGACAGGAGAGACACTGACACGAAGCGAGGAAAAGGGAGCCCGACAACCGCCTTTTGGAACAATTCGGTCCCACAATACCAACATATCTGGCTGAAGACTAAAATGTACACAAGACATCATTTATTTTCATCTTTTCTGACGTTTGTGGGTTTTATTTCATGTGGATTGGATTTACAGAGCTGAAGAACTTAATTGGTGATTCCCATGGATTGTTTGAATTGTGGACTTTTGGACTTGGACTCAACACACTTTCTTCCCATGTCTTTTTTTTTCTACCTCCATCTACTTTATCATTTCTTTCATCTTTATTCCATTTTTTTTCTCCTTGTCCTGTTCCAACTTTTCCTCCTCCTTCACCTTCTGTTTTCACAAATCTTCCTTTTCCCTCTCTGGCCACCTCTGTCCTTCTTTCGCTCTCCTATCTGTCTTTCACTCAGGGCCAAAGACATGAAGAATCGGCTGGCTTTCCTGCGGAGGAGGAATGAATCCCCAGGAAGCAACCCAGCCAGCAAGTTAGACAAAGCTATGAAGTCAATCAAGTAAGTGGCCACTTCCTGACAGCATGTGCATGTGGGTGTGTGTGAGGCTGTTTTCTGGGTCTCACCACAACTGGTGATGACCTGGCCTTGGAAGACAGACATGTGGGCAGTAGCAGTGATGGGAGTGTGCTTTATAATGTGTGGCATTAATAAAACGCATGAGAGAATGTCACGGCAGAAGGATGTTTGTTTGGAAGCAGAGTTTTTAATTATCTAGAAAATAAGTTGACTAAATCAAATCTTTTTATGTCATACATGAAATATCAGAGGTCAATATGATATTGTTTCCGTGCCTCTGCTTTGGTGATTGCAATAGACCTCATAGGAAACGAACAAGTGTGTGAGATGAGCAGCCACTCTTTATATACTTTTTATATATTCTTTACTTAATATCCATTTGGTGCCAAACAACCTAAATAAACGTCCTCTGTGGAATTACATGTAAATATCAGTATTATAGATTATTGTAGTAACATTTCCCCTATAAGAGTAAATGCCATTTTTGTTGATTTCATAGAATAGATGACAGAATATCCACTAAAACTCAAAACCATTATCAAAAGGTCCAAATTGGCTGAAATGTACCTGAAGTTACATAGCAACTTTTTTCTTATTGTGTCAAACAAGGCCTCAGACGTTTATTACAGTGAGTGTTAGACGAGCACTCTGAAGAGGCAGCAGGATACAGAAAGGATGAGAGGCAGCAGGGGGCAGACAGACACTGGTGGGGGGAGGAGGTCTCTAAACCCGACAACACATCCCCATTGGCTGACTGGAGCCCCTCCCCTCCCGCCTTCCAAGTTGCATTCAATGGGAATATAAAAGCCTACCCCCACCAGGGTGAAGCAGCACATAGCGTCTCAGTGAGCATTCATAAGGCAGAACCGAATGTGAGGAAAAGACCAGTAGACACAGATTAGAGTGGAGGGAAGCAGCAGAGAGGAAACACCTTACTTCCACATTTCCACTCATCTACCCAGCATTCACAAAGTTCTGCGGATGGGTCACACAATGAGAAACCTTGCTGAGATGGGCTTGTTAAAGAATCGCTCTGCTTTTATCTGCAGGCCCACCCCAGAGGAAGCACTGAAATGGGGGGACTCACTTGACAAGCTGCTGGCACACAAATGTAAGTTACTTTTTAAATCCTTTTCCTTATTTTTTCCTTCTCTCTTGTCTCTCATCTTCTGCCTCCTTTACATACATGGGAATCATCTGTCTTTTGTTCGGGCATTGTTTGCAATATGATTTAGTGCAATGTGTTTCTAGAGTCGGTGAATATATAGATACAGATATATAGATGCTTGCGTGAGGTGGTCGAGGAGGGTGGTGAGCACAGGAAACATACATGTTCTGTCATATGGGTTTCACACACACACACACACACACACACACTGCCACAGTGAACAGGCAGCTTGCAGCAAGTTTTCCTAATCCCAACGGAACGGAGTCCATGCGTTACGGGGAGAGACGGGGGGCACACTAAAACAGCCAACCTGCATGTGTGTTGCTATTTTTGTTTTCCACAATTCGTCTTCCACACCTCCGTCCGAATCCTTTTTCAAAGCTGACACAAAGCCAGCACTACATCTGGTCCTCATTTGCCCTCGTTGGCCTCTTTACTCTCTCTCTTCTAATTTCCTCTCTCCCACCTCTTACCTCACTCCTGCTTACCAGCATGAGGTAAGAGATGAGCACTTGCACTGGCTCTGCTTATCAGCGTGGGTGATTCATGGGAACGGAAAGGTGCAGACGAGAGCAGTGGGTGGACGCGGCATCCTGCTATTCTTTCTCCTGGATGCCTTCTTCCTCAAATCATTAACTGGACTGGAACTCAAAAAGCTCAAAGCGCCAGAATTAGCCCTTTCCCCCTTTACTCTAGAACAGTCACCTCTTTGTTCATTCACCGCATGTGTGTAGGGTAATGCATAGATGTCACGCTGAATAACAAGGAAAGATTGGGCCTGTGGGGTGATGTCACCTAAAGGAGTATATGTGCTGCTGTGTTTTATGTTTTATGTCTCACTTTATTCCAACCACATGACTCAAAAGGCCACCACAGAGCTATTTTAGGCACTGAAACTCCAAGGAGAGCTTCAGCTACGAGGTTGCCATGGCACTCCAGTCAACTCTCCTCGTGTTTATTCTCCTCCTCTGTGCTCTCCCTCAGATGGCCTGGCAGCATTCAGAGCTTTCCTGCGCACAGAGTTCAGCGAGGAGAATCTGGAATTCTGGCTAGCATGTGAGGAATACAAGAAGGTCAAGTCGCAGTCCAAGATGGCCTCAAAAGCCAAGAAAATCTTTGCAGAATACATCGCTATCCAGTCTTGTAAAGAGGTGAGTGAGAGTGTACAACCTATGTGGTTAATGGAAACACTGGCATCAGAACGGCCTCTTGCAAAAACAAAAAGAAAACATTTCATCCTTCTCCCGTTTCATCAACATGTGTAATCTTGCACGTCCTTAACCTGTTCTACTCTTTTCTCCTGCAGGTAAATCTGGATTCGTACACCAGAGATCACACTAAGGACAACCTGCAGAATGTTACACGCTCCTGCTTTGACCTAGCGCAGAGGCGGATATATGGGCTGATGGAGAAGGACTCATACCCCCGCTTCCTGCGCTCAGAACTCTACTCGGACTTAATCAACCAAAAAAAGCCCAGCTCCACTCCGACCTCATCTTCATCATAAGAGACCAGAAAAAACAAATATATAGGGAGAAAGATGATGAGAGGAAGAAAAATGACGCAGACTTGAAAACAGTAGAGTAGGTGGGTGGGATGTGAGGTTCTTGGTTTGCCTTTTTTTAAATTCATTTTGTGTCTGTCATCCTGTCCACTATGATTTTTTATTTTTATTTTGGTGTTATGGTGTGAGAGGACACGGCAAAGCTATGGCACTGCAAAGGAATGTAGTTTACACAGTTACCAGGTGGATTGATGAATGAATGGACTGATGAATGGATGGATGGGTGTTGCTAAATATACAGAAGCCCACAAGCGAGGGAGCAGCAGCTGGACACTTGTCTGATCACTGTGTCGCTCTCTTTTTTTGTTTTTGGTGTCAGTCTTTTGGTCGTGTTTTTAAGGTTTTGTCCAGTTGTACTGGAGAAAAGGAGGGGTTGCTCAGAAAACCCCAGAGACATGAAGACAGTCCGGTACTGTTTTGTCACTTTCTTCCCCTTAATTTCCTTTTAAAACTCACACTTTCAATCCCTTCCTTGCCTCCACCTCGTTCTCTGTGAAGCCACTTCAAAGATGTCGGTACGACACAAGTCATTTCTCTTCATGTTTGTTTTGTTAGCAGGGTCCAAACTGTATGTTGGAGGGGAAAAAAATAACAAGATGACGTGTGAATGAAAAATGGCTCTGCTTCACATGCATCTCCGTTAGACACCGGCAACCATCTCACAGCTTCTATAAACAGCTTCACCTTATTCAGTAGACAGTGGAAAGATACTGTGAGCGCTCAACGGGGCCAAAGATGGAGACAGCGATGGGCCACGAACACAAACGTATAAATAATGGATGGACTGGAGCTGTGATGGAACACAGACACATGTCATGCTCATATTAAAAGACATTCAAAGTCACATTCAAAGCCTGTAATGGGGGGAAAAGACGACTTGCTTCCTGTCTCCAAAGACTGTTCACAACAAGGAACGAAAACTGAAGAAGGAAAAGAAAAAGTGTCCTGCGCAGCCAAACGACATTTCCTTTAACATTGTAGCTCATTCTGGACTAATCGAGGAAGCATTCTCAGGACATTGCTATGACCGGTTCCAGCTTCATTTATCTTCTCAGCTGTTTTTGTTTTTCTACACACTCACTGTTTTTATATGCTTTAGGGTTCCAACCTGCACTCCCTAGCTCTACTGAGCAATACACAAGAGGTTGCTCGTGTTGTAGTCCGAGGAACACAATTCTCCATGTTGTACAAATGTTTGCCTATTTATTTAGATTAACTTGCTGGATGCTTCTACAGACACCCTCACCTCCTCTAAAGCACTCAGCTTAAAGCTCTCACTTTCCTCTTAACCACCAATAAGGTCCAATCCTGAACTTTAAGTGCAATATTTTTATTTTTTATTTTATTTTATTATTATGTTTGGTTTGTTCATTTATTTGGATAATTTTTCATTTTTATGGGGAACGACAAATGGCTTGAGCTCTGTATTAACTTTATTTGTTAAGAGAAAAACAAACGTAGAGCTATAAGGTTGACTTACAACGCAAACTTTCAAGAAACATAAGTAGTTTAATGAATTTAAGCAAGCAATTCTAACTGTGTGTTAACCCCTGGCAGCAGGCAGCTGGGGGCGTTATGGTTGTAAATATAATTCTTTAAGAAAACTATGTGATAACACATTAAAAACAAACAAAAACAAAAAACCAATAGGTCTCTGCTGGTGGTGAATGTGGGCCATAGCTGTATCTATGTAAATATGAGAGACTCAAAACTATATGACATGTATTGTTAAAAAAAATTAAATAGGTGAGCAAGAGCAGGTACAATCTGCTCTTTTCCCTGGTCATACACTGCTTGTAAGGAGTTTTCTGAAATGCATTTTATCATTTTCACTGTTTACAATTCAAAAATGCATCTCCTATGATAGCAAGTGAAAACAGTAGAGTACATTTGGTGTCATTGCTAATGATAAATAAACCAACCAACTGATGAAGTAAGTTGCGTTGTCTGGATTTTTATTATGTGTATTTGGCCATGTGTATCGGTCATAAACACACCAAGACGTGATGTGCATTCAAGCAGCCCATAAGCTCCCATGCTTATGGTCTGTATTAAATGTAATGACGGTTGTATGAAGTTGCTTTAAAGGAATAGTTTGACATTTTGACAAATGCGCATGTTTGCTTTCTTGCAGAGAGATGAGAAGATTGATACCACTTAATAAATACCGCTAAATAAAAAGTTACTGCCACTTAGCTTAGCATAAAAACTGGAAGCCTCAAGCCTGGCTCTGTCCATAGTTGCCTACCAACACCCCTAAAGTTCACTAATTAACACACTGATTAAGATGTCTTCTTTGTTTAAAAAATCGACAAGTTGTGATTTAATGGATAGTTTCTTATTTGCAGAATTAATCAGAGATATGATGTGTTAATTAGTTACCAGAGGTGCTGGTAGGCAGACATTTTAAACCACTGACAGAACCAGGATAGCTGTTTCCCCCCTTGCTTGCTGTCTTTATGTTAAGCTAATCGTCATTCATTGCCACTTATTGTCATAGTTTTAGCTAACATTCATGTTGGCAATAATATTATACTCACCAAGTTACTTTCTGAGATCTTGGAATGTGGTGGCAACACTGAAAATAAAGCTGACAGCTAAAACAAGAGCAGTCGGATGCATATATGGGTTTTAAACAAACATTACAGATAACAGACTTCAACTTTGACCTGTGGGCCCATTGTCCACACACAGGTTTCTTGTGCAATGAGGATTTATCACACACTTTGTTTGAGCTAAATTTTGATTTTACCCCCCAAATAAATGGTTTAGTGAATATGGCTAAACTGATTATCTGACAAACTAAAAGAAATGTGTTTGTTTCCACAAAAATTGATGTCGATGGGGTGGAGTAGTATTGAGATGGCGATTGAGAACATCAAGACTCGTCCTGCTCCCAGCTGCCAAGTTGTTCTGAAAAAGAAGAGCAAGTGGCTGTGAAGGCCGAGTGTCGGCCGAGTTGTTTGGGTGGGATAAGAGGAGGCAGTTGAAGGCAGTCTGTGGGTGTGTGTTTGTCTGTGTTTGGGGGGGTGATCAGTCTGAAGTGGTGTTGGTAGTAGTAACAACGTCTAATCTGCTTAACCAGCTGCCATCTGTTTTGACAAACAGTTTTCTTTTTCTGAGAGGAACTGTCACCATCCTTCCTATCGCCTCTCTCGGCCTGTTTCCTCTCCGTCTCGCTCCCTGTTGACTGTCTCTTTGTCTTCAGAACCCACGCTTGTATTTTTGATGCTCATCTCTTTATGCCATTCAATGGAGAACCCGATCTAGAGCTGGATTCCTTTACCAAGTCCTATTGTTCAAGTTTCCTTCCTCGCTGTAATCTGTGTAAACCATATCATTGTCTGCCATTGTTTTCATATTCAGCTGTCAGGTGAGGCCCAAAACACGCTAGCTTGCATTTTCTGCTCTGATCTCTTGTGTACCTCTATGTGGCCAATACGGCCGTCATTGTATCCTCCACAGTCTTTTATCTTACTTTCTTTTCAAGGGAACATTTGTTACCAGGATATGGAGTGACAAGTGTTATTATCTTCATTTACAGAAGTTTTTCAATGTTGTGCAAGATTATGAGGAAATCCACGTTTTTTGCTGCTGGGCAAGGGTGAAATAAGCTTCCATTCCCTTTATTCTGTATTGCTTGGTCAGCCCTCGTGATAGACATGCTGTATAATTAGAATAAAAAAATGTAAACCTTGTATGTGTCTTGTTTTATATCACAGTTCTTGCAGACAACCCATGTTTGAAATGTTTATTATAGCAGCAGAACATAGTTAGAGTTTGGCGTCCAACCTCATCACTCCCAGCAGACATGTTTACATAGAGTTGTTGGGGATTGATGAGCAAATATCTTAAACCCCTTCAGCCAGAGCCTGCAGGTGGATGCTGGGGTGATAGTGGGGCTGAAAGAACGAGGGGCAACACTGATGCGGGCCAGCAGCAGCATTGACAGGCAGAGGGAGGGATGGGAAATTTTGCAGTTTAAATAGACTGCCAAATTGGGAAACTCTATTTATGGATTCATCTAAAGAGATATAAAGTGTTAATTAGTGGGCTTTAGAGGTGCTGTAAAGCAACATTTTAAAACTTTGGACGGAGCCAGGCTATCTGTTTCCCCATTTGTCCAGTCTTTATGCGACGCTAAGCTCATCACCTGCTGGATTTAGCTTCACATTTAACAAACAGGTATGAAAGCGAGAGGTATCGATCTTCTTATCGAATTCTCTCCAAGAAAGCGAATATGTCCCAAAATGTCAAACAATTCATTTTAATTCAAGTTATAGGCCATAGAAATTATTATTATTTTCATTGTGTACAAGCAGATATCCACACTTTAAAGACTACCCTCAATTTTTGAAAAAGGTCAACAGTTGCAGGACACTGCAAGATAGGAATTTGTTTTTGTGTGCAGCAAGTTATTTTAACATTTACATTTACAATTAATTTCTCTAACACTTTAAAATATATAGGTATGTTTATTTTTCAGCTTGTGATTTTCATGCAGTGAAGGGAAAGTAGCAGAGAGTTGTACCAAAGGCCTACTCAAATAAAGACATGAAACTATCTAAAATTCCAGTTTTTTATGCCGTCATCAGATGACCTCACATAAATAACTTTCTCAAAAGCAAGCAGTTAAATTGTGTACATGACATCTGTTTTTGGCACCATGAAATCAGAAGGCCCATAATATGCAGTCATGCTGAATTCAGTGGGTTTCCCTGTGGTCGCTCATCTATTTGTGCAGCAGTGGCTTAAGCCTTGATTAATCCTTAATTCTCAGATCAGCCTATCCTTTCAACTCTTGGCAGGTTTACAAAAGAAACATCACGTCTACCCAGCTGCCTCAGTGGACCTGCAGTGGACCTCAATCCTGTTTGGTGTGTGTTTCCTTGTTGTCTGCTCTACTGTCTGTACTGCGTGGAACCAATCCCTTATTTGCACCAATAGCTGAGTCTCATCCGCACAGTTTAGTTTATCACAATATGAGATGGACAAATGAAAGAGGATCATTTTCACTGGAGAGCCTTCCTTAGATGTATTTATTCTGCTACATTCATCACATTTTCTGACCTACATGAAGTGATGCCATCATGAACATCATGTATGTTTATTTTGTGCACTCTGTTAACTGTATCACCTGTTAGTTCAGGTACATGTTTTTGGATTTGCCTCAGTCTGGCACAAGAGAAAACAAGGTCCTGGGTTGAAGGAGCCAAGGGGGCCCTAGCGGCGCTGAGCTCACATTTATTGTGGAACATTTCGCACATGGCACACTAGCTGCCTCATGCACAGGCTTGTCCAGTTTTCCACAATTAGCATGTAGCTTTAGCGGATGTCGTCATTGCTGCTGGTAGACAGGGACAGTTTAAAAACAGCAACAGACAGAGGAAAGGAGAGTGGAAGGAAGCAGAATGTAATATTGTATCTTATCCCAGTGGTCTAATGAGAAAAGGTCAGCTTTATATATAGATGGCCTTTATACAAATAGATAAGCTTTATGCAAGATTTTGCTGATGTTTTTGCAAAATGCTGGACATGGAGCGCTTTAAAGTAATAGCTCGACCTTTTGGGAAACACATTTATTCTCGTTCTTGACGAGAGTCAGATGAGAACATTGATTCCACGCTCAGACATGAGTGGCAAGAACACTCATATGTATATTTCCCAAAATGTCAAACATCTCCTAGAACCACATCTTTGACTTTGCATGTTTTAGTCATTTGGCTTCAAAATGCGCAGACTTCACATAACTACTTACCATTTTCTAAAGCATTCCGTACTTTGCAGGCAGCCTTTGCTTCACTTCACTTTGAGGAACAGTATTTAACACAGTACACTTTTAATTGATGAGTCATTGCTGATAACTGGTAGCTGAAGTGTCAGCATATAAATAACCATCCTCCCAACTCAATGATAACCTTAACTTATCACTTAACTAGCTACAAGGCACTGGGCATTTCTGTAACAAGCGATTTCAATTTCAATTTTATTTATATATATGTGCGATCGAATGCACATGTAAATGAGTTGGGAGAAGGGCTGTATGTATGCATGCATGTGTTTGTACCTGTCTGTATGTGTACTGTATATAAGCATAAGAGTGTGAGTGTGTGTGTGTGTGTGTGTGTGAGAGCCTGAGGAAAAACTATTCCATTCATTTTTGAAACATGACCGAATTCTAAAAGAGAGTCAGGCACAGCTGGACCGAGAGGAAGCAGCTGTGGACCTTGGAATTAGACACACTGAATGCACACATACAGACAGACATAACGCACACACACACTGTACATAAAACACTAAAACAAAATGTGACATTGTAGCTGGCTTATTTGCGCAACATGAGAAGCACTGAAAGGAAGTTTGACATTTTGGGAAACATACTTATTTACTTTCTTGCAGAGTGTTACATGAGGTGATTTATACCATTCTCATTTCTGTTCATTAAAGCTACAACCAGTAGCCCGTTAGCCTAGCCTAGCATAAAGACATAATCCGCTGGTGGCATTAATTAATTAACATGTTCTATGTTTTTGTTTAAACTGCACAAAAAACTGTGTGAAAGTGTAAAAACAGAGGGAAGCAGCTAGCCCGGCTCAACAGTTTGTGGTTTTACAGGGGTGATGTGTGGGACTATTTCATGGGCGGACGCAACCTCACAGGGCCAACATACATTTCTGTGCCAGGCTAGCTGCCGCCCTCTGTCTCCAGTCTTTATGCTAAGCTACGGTAACTGGCTGAAGCCTCGTATTTAATGGACAGAGATGAGAGTGCTACCAATCGTCTCATCTAACTCTTTACAAGAAAGTTAATAAGCGTATTTAAAGAAAACTATTCTTTAAAAAGGGTATAAGAACTCAGACAGCATTAGAAGAAGTCCTTGGAAACTTTTGAAAGCCCCACTGTTTTATTGTCTTGGTGTGAACTTGACTGTGCTCAAGTAGAAGAGCTGTCGCCATTTGCAGCGCAGTGCAATTTTGCCGTCGAGCAGATTTCTCCCTCCTGTAACCAAACTGTTCCTGTGCATAACTGCTGGTTCTGTTAAACTTCTCAGCTAATATCGTCAAACCACCAATTACATTACACAACATTATTTTTTTCTTCTTTCTGGTACCAGACAACTGGTAATTGATAACAACTTAAACCAATATGCTGTCTCATCGTCTCCTCCCAAGTTATTTTAGTTCCATATTGTCACTTCTGCTGCAGCTATAGGACAGTTCCCTTCCCAGGAGAAGCTTTAGTGATGATATCGCTCCAGATGGTTCCTCCATAATGAAACAGTATTTAATCAACACCATGCAACAGTTTATTTTAAGCTGAACTGTAAAATTAAAGCAACCTTCTGCACGGTCAACCAGAAGGGGGAGAAAAAAAACAGACACCAACTGGAGAGCATTTACGTGCAACTGAAGCATCAGGTGAGAGATGTTTTTCCTGGCTACAGGCCATCTGCCCACTTTAAACCATCTCACGTGTGACGGATGTTTCCACTTTCACATTTCATTTCACTTCACGAGGTCTGTTGAAACCTCAGACAGGGAAATGGTGATGTAGAAGAGGATATTGCCTTTTTTCGGTCATGTTTCTCTTTATATCTAAAAAGTGTCTGCAAGAAAGTTTTTTTACATTTTTATTTTATGTCATTAAGCAATATTAAGCCATTGTTTTGACCAAATACATATTAAAAGTATATTTTCTGATTTTTCCAACACATTATGTCTCATATCCCCCAACAACGCCAATCAATAACCCACCTTAACGCCTCTGAATTATGCCCACATGCTACTGTCTTGCAATGTGCATTGGCCAAATTCAGATTTTCCATTGGGCCCCACATGTTGGAAGGTTTTCAGTTTTTCCTTAAGGTTTTTGTCTTGTTGAGTTGTTTTGACATGGACCCTGCAAGACGCTCCAACAAAGAGAGAAAAGGCAGTTTGGTTGTTCGAAACAAAACACTTAAAATGATGAATGTAGTAAGTACAGTAACACTAAGCTTCAATAATGCACTTCACTAATAGGATTGTAATCAACTGAAAACCCACTGACCTCATCAGATTACGAGCCAATAAAATCCCACAACATCTATGGTGTTGTTTCCTAAACTAAAAGCTTTTTTTTATAAGAATAAAAGACAGCTCAGGCCATGGGACATATAACAGATGTACATGCTGTAGCACTAAAAACAATCCATATAATCTAGGTAGATTTAGTTACCTAGAATTACCCACACATTAACCACAGGGGTATCTAGAAGTTCTAAATGAAGGCAACCAGATTGGCTGTTTTATAATTTTTGGTGTCACTCAGCCAGGCTTCTTTAGTTTTCCTCACTGGTGGGCAAAAACTCACTCCAACCCATTTTTAGCCATTCCTGCATTTTGACTTCTGGGATGACAAAGACGTTTCTGACTGACATATCTCAGCTAATATTGGATGGCTTGCATTGAAATTTGCTATACATACATTCATGGTCTCCAGAGGACGAAGCCTACTGACTTTGGTGATTCCCTGACATCTCCCTCATGCTCGACCATGAGGTTGACATTTTAGCCGACATTTTGAACTGTGACTTTTTAATCTAGCGCCATCATCGGGTCAACATTTTAATTTGTCCAAATCTTTAGTTTATCAAACAGTTTGGATCTCTACTTATCTTCTAGCCACTACTAATGTAACGTAATCTGCATCTGCAGTTTCCATTTTTTCTTGGAATATTTTTTCTTTTCTCTCAGTGAAGCGTTCCAGACTTCTCTGTGTAGCTTCCAGACTGCTGATGGCAGCTACAGAGCTGCACTCTCTGCCTGCTACGATACTGTTTCTGTGTTTATTGTGCTTTGCTTTACTGCCTTGACTCCCATTAATGAGCCATGGTGAACTGGCATTAGTGAGTGTGTGTCATTCAAAATCGGGAAATGAAACAGCGGAAATGAATCAAGCTCATGATGTCACCATGGCACGTTGTGGCAAACCAGGGAAAACAGCCAGGCCACTCCAGCACAGGAGGCGGGTCCCCAAGCTAATACTGATAGAGGGAGTGTCCTGTCCAGTACATGTACTGCATCCTCTGGGCACGTGGAATTGGTCACACCTGAAAGCCATCAGGTTCCACTAGGAACGTATCCTATACCAAAACAGTGAGAAAGTCAAAAACGATTAAATGGGAGTTATTCTTAATCTTATGAATTGAAAACTAGATGTGAGTGAAGAAAAATGTTTGAGGGTTAAAGGGACC
>JAVQJF010012196.1:0-80425 GCA_036023855.1 Gadopsis marmoratus
TGCCATTAGGCATCGGGATGAAATCCTTGGACCCATTGTCACACCCTGTGCTGGTGCAGTGGGTCCTGGGTTCCTCCTGGTGCACAACAATGCCCAGCCTCATGTGGCGAGAGTATGCAGTATTTTGTGGAATCAAAATGCCAACGCAAGGATGAAAGTCAACAGCTCTAATTCCGGAACCACAGCTACCTGACATACGGCCGGGATCTGGATTCAAACTGCCATCCC
Organism: Gadopsis marmoratus; assembly: GCA_036023855.1. Taxonomy (NCBI): domain Eukaryota; kingdom Metazoa; phylum Chordata; class Actinopteri; order Centrarchiformes; family Percichthyidae; genus Gadopsis; species Gadopsis marmoratus. The sequence continues at coordinate 229 of JAVQJF010012196.1, forward strand.
CAGGGTTGAAAGGGCCACAGCTTAACCTCCTGCGCCACACCCTGCCCCAATGCTTCCTTTCAAAAAATATCTCCACTCAAACCTTAGATTACATTTGGACGACTAAAAAGTCAGACAGTCTTATTTTTGCCACACTCACTCCTTTTCTCTGTGGCTGGATAATGGAGGCCAATGTGACCAAAAGCTTTTTATAGCATTTTGCCACTCCAGTGTGCTCACTATAATGGCCTGGTGAACAATAGCTCACCTCACAGCAATGATTTTAATCACTTTTTGTTATCGAATGGCTTTAGTTTGCTTCCTCAAGCTGCTCTGGAAATTGTGATATGTCCACATGATGTCCTTCCAACCTTTAAACCTGCTACAGTTCTGTTTTGTTCTGTTTTTCATTTTGCACAATGCAAGCCATCTCATAACTTTATTCTTTGTGCATCCCTCATCAACCTGACTGTTTCTTTGTCTACTGCAGGGGCCTCAAGGACCTCAGGGACCAGTGGGCTTCCCTGGACCAAAGGGCCCCCCTGTAAGTATTTCACCTTACTGGACTCTCCAAAACACACTTAACATTGATGTGCTGTAAGACCTACAGTAAGGCTATATGGTTTGCAGCTAAGTCCTAAGGTCCAGTGTCTACACTCTTACTTCCTTTCCTCTTCCTACTGTCTCGATGGCAAATTAGCCTAGTTTGCAAACATTATAAGTAACAATTGATTCAATTTGAGGAGTTCATGGAGTGCAGCAATACATACCAATATCCGTAATTCTGTGCAGGAATCATTAGTCTAACTGTTATTGAAGCAGAACCCATTTTCTCACTGCCCAGTCTAGGTCGGAGACAAGTGGTAATTTCCACCTATCGATTCAGGTTAGATTCACAGCTGGCTCTTAGCCTTCAGCCCGTGATGTCGTTCTTTTCAACAACAAAAAATAGAACCTGTTATTTTTCCATTCGTTTCCCATTAGCCTAACCACAATTTGTCCAGTCTGAAAATTATTTGCACAACACTGCAATGATAAAATAAACCTTTATTCCAGCAATAGGGCCAATATCATAGCGCCATTATTCACGTCAGACGTGAATGTGATGATGATGAATGTGCTACATAGTGAGTGTGTGTCTTGATTTCTACCTAACAGGGACCTGCTGGAAAGGATGGGCTGCCTGGACACCCTGGTCAGCGGGGAGAGACGGTGAGTCCCATAAGATGATATATCCTGTTTGAGCTCAGCCCCAACTTCCTGCTGAGTGCAGAAACAGAACTGGAAACTCAAGATGACTTAATTTTTCACACTCAGATTTTGGAGCGTTTCCATTGCAAGAGCAAATACAAGAGTGTGACTGTTGACTTGATGATCAGGAATCTCCTCTCAGCTCTCAGTCTAATCATGTTTATATCCCACAAGAATGAATGTTGTCGTGTGTTTGCTGCTAGGAGTCTGTGTACCCGCTGCCATTTAGGTTAAAGTTACCAACGACAGCTTTTTAGCTCTCATTCTTCAAATTGCCTCTCGACTGCAGGACAGATCTGATCCTCCCAATCAGTGAGCTGCACTTCAGTTGTACCCCTCCACCCCAACTCCCCCCTCCTCCTCCTCCACACTTTATCTATTGCTCTTGTATGCAGGGGATTACAATCAGTGATACAACTTCTCAGTGGGATGCCAAAGGTGCCCGACATGTCTCTCTAAAACTCTAAAGACAAAGCCCTTGTAAACGTTGTCTGAGTCTGATTGTCTCCATCTACACACACACACACACACACACACACACACACACACACACACACAATGCATTCTGTCTGAGTAAATCCAGATGGCTCAGACAGCTATCTCATTGAGATGGACACCAGGGTGCTGGGGAACCATCCTCTTCTGATGCAGCTTCTGTCTTGTTATCTTATCCAGTGGAAGGATGCTGAACCTAGCCTGTCCAGTTGCAACAAGGTGTCCCTGTGTAGCATAACTTGGGTATAACTAAACCAGCAAACATAAAATGTGTTGCACAATCATGGAAGGGTGGTTTGTGTAGTTTTTTTTTTTTTTTTCTCAAACTGCAGATTGAGCTTAATGAGAAATGGCTGTACTAAATCTGTACCGAAGATGCACTGATGCATATATGCTGTATCCCGTGGGACACAAGATTTATCTGACAATAAAAAGAACCACAACAAAGCAAAGTTCGACTTGATAACATCTAGATACAATTCCCTGATCTCAACTTCGATTCCTCCATACTTGGTATGCATCAGTGCACCTTGGTTTGACGAGGCTCAGAGGGCAATAAATTCTACTAAAAGCTTGACAGATCATCGCCTCTATCATTAAAGCTTCCCTTTCCGTCTGCCCCTTTCCTATAGCTAACGTAATACACCACACACGAGTACTTCCCTGCCTTTGCTGCTATTCCAGCTCCGGCGATAGAGTCGTCATTAAGGTGTTTATGGCTGTAGATTTATGCGCTGATGAACAGGCTTCACAAGCATCCAATATGAGAATAGACCACAGCAATAAAGATGCTCACAGTCGCCCAGCCCCGGCAACACAAGTTTCATTTGAGGAAGTGCAAATAAAGATTTGAGTCGGTGTCTCTGAGTCAGGGTCGATGCTGTAACAGCATGGCCTGAGGGTTTCCATTGAATAATACATCACCATAAATCACAACACATAGAGATCAATATGCCTGGAGTCAGAAGTCAGCCAGGATCGGCTCTCTAAGAGCTTGGGTTTGATAACTTTGTGTGGTTGTAGGATAATAAGTTACAAATTAAGCGAGTTATAAATGCAGTACATCAGTGACCATTGGTTATGTATGGAGTTTGATGACTGAGGGATTCAGAGATCAAATGGAAATCAGTGGAAAGGTCAGTGTGCACCCAACACTCTGCCCTTGATATGTTTGCTTTATGCTAATCACTCCCTGGCATTAATAGAGTTTTACTGTGTTGCATGAAATGTTCACGTCTGGAAACTCACCAGCATTTAGCAACTCGGATAATGCTGGCAGATATGTCTGTATTAGATTAGATAGACATTAGGTTAGTATTTGGGGAATATAGAGTTCTTGGAAGAGGACTCCAGCCAATGCAGATTGGATTGTTCCTCTCCCAGAAGACAGGAGTTCATCAGATTTATGCTGCAGTGTTGGAGTCAATGCTTGAGATGTTGAGCCTTTATCTTTTTTTTGGCTTGTCCTGTTCTGCTGTTTGACTCTGCTTAAGCATATCCATAGGGACTCCTGCCATGCAAATCCACTACACGCTGTGAATGTAAACTTAGGCAACAAGTTTACTGAAGCTAATTGGTCTTTCCCCCAGAGAGCATAGTGTTCCAACTCTTAAAGTTTGAATCCTGTTTATTATTATTAGTAGTAGTAGTATTATATTCAAATTGCTGCAGGAAACAAAATACATGGTGTAGTTTGGTTTTTGTGCAGGCAAACGCTAAATTGAACAATAATTTAAATTGTAAACAGTAAGCCCAATAATCACTGTTCTTTTATCTCTCTAACTCTTTGAGAAATTTTAAGGGATATTTTGCTGTTAGATTCTCTACATTGCCTGGGTCAGAATTCTCAGTGGTTTGGCACTATGAGTGGCCCTTTCATATAATAATATTAATATGACAAATGCTTGCTTAATGACGATTCAAAGACTATGAAATCTTGGGTTCTGATCAAGTATTTTTCCAGTATTTCTACAAACATTAAAACAGCATGCGAAAAAATAACATCCTCACTTATTATTTATTAAGAGTTTAATACTCAGAAACAAATTTGCTTAATCTGGATGTGGTTTGATCAGATTTGGCATCTTAAGCAAACAATCCCTGTCATCACATTTTGAATTGGTGTGTGGGCATCACCATACCCAGTGAGAAGGACAATGTGTTCATGTAGAAAACCCATCACTCTTAATAAGAAGCTGAATATGAGCAAAAATACGCTACGTGCCCTAATGTCTCTTATTCATTTAGCTTTAGTGGTGGTTAAGCTTGACTGCATTGCTCACTGTTAGCATGCGAATACCCATGTATCACCACTACCAGGTATACTGCTCAAACCATCTGCTTTTTGTCATTGTCAATGTCATGTCAAGTGTCCTTTGTCTGCCTTGCATCGCTCTGTTGCTTGTGTGCTTTGTAAATCTGAACGTCTGAAGTGATGATACATGTGATACTTCACTTTTGCACTGAACCCGATAGCCTGGTTAAATTGCGGCCATGGAATCCCCTTCTGTTTGTTTCCTGTGTCTACGTCTGACTGCATCTCCTTAATGAAGATTTCAGTGTATATAATATATCAAATATTTTACATTTGCCTACAGTTACTTCTTAGCCAACTTTATGATGTAAGATTGCGAGTATAAACTGAGAACCCCTTGTTCCTACATCAAGGAAATACCAAGCAACAAACCTAAATCCCTGCTTATAAGCTGAACAATTCAAGAAGAATCACTATGATTCCTGTACTTTGGTTTTAATAGATAAGCTGTGTGTTTCCATTGCTTATATAAACTGTTTAAATAAGGCTTTGTGATCTTTTTTCAGGGTTTCCAAGGAAAAACTGGCCCACCAGGCCCAGGAGGTGTTGTTGGGCCCCAGGTAAGAGAGATATATTATTATTAAAGAATTAGCTTATTTTTAAAGAATACATTTTTGAATGTGACATCTTGAGGGCATTGTAATTCCCCTGCTTACTGTTTGGATAAAGGCAATGCATAAAGCAGAAAAAGCAAAAAATAGCAACTGTTGCAGCTATTCAGGGCAACGCTAAGATTATAAATGTATGTAGATGTAAGCAAGCAATTTGTGAGTGGTAGTGAGGACCAGTACCCTCAATGATTAGTATCTTATCAGAAAAAGAAAGACTGATACTAAAAGACAGGGGTGCAGGTGGATATAGTTTAGATCTGTTCATCACAGCCCTCATTTTGGAAATAGATAATTCAGTTATGGTTTTTGCTGTACTGGCCATAATGTATTGTTGCAAATTATATCCAACCGTGTGATGACATCTTAGGGACCAACTGGAGAGACCGGTCCTGTCGGTGAGAGGGGCCACCCTGGACCCCCTGGCCCACCCGGAGAGCAGGGTCTTCCAGGCGCTGCTGGCAAGGAGGGGGCGAAGGTACGTGTTATATAAGTATAACTGTACTGAAGGGGAGAAAGTAGGTAGTTGTGCCAAAGATTGTCCTAACAGTTATTCTTCTCAAAGGAATGCTCATTTGCTTTTCTATAGTAGCACCACATGATGCCCACTGCTCCCCTTCCGTCCTTTGGTGGGTAACAAATATACTTAGCAATTTCTTCAAAAGAGTGGCCTCGGTTTTTCTCACGGGCTGTATCAGATTAGTTACACTGACGAGAGGGAGGCAGGGGGGTTGATAGAGAGATCAACCGTATAGAGGTGGGCTGCAAATTAAACCCATGCAGTTGCAATTACAGTACGTGATTTGATTTTGCAGATTGAGCCAGATGCATTCACAAGCAGTTTTATTTCTGGAGGGCATGCAAATCTCAATAGTACCACTGGATCGCTTAAATAAAACTGTGAGAAAGCGGAAATAAATCTATAGCAATAAATCCACCCAAAAAACACACCCCAGCAAACGCTCACCATTACTCTGTACTCTACAAGGCTATTGGCAAGTGACTGCTGAAGATACAGTAGCTGAGATTTGGGGAGCGTCTGGCCATATTCCTTCCTTGCCCTCCCTGGCCGACAATTGAGTGCCCATTAGGAGCAGACAGTAGCCATTTTGGAGAAGTATAGGCTGCTCCAAACCAGCCCCCTGACTCCCAGGACCACTCAGCATCCCCTACTCCCCATCCTCCCCCTCAAACCCCCATGTCTTCTGCTTTCATTTTCTCCCCGTCTTCCCCAAGCAGACAGTTTAATCAAGTCCTTCCACTACCTCCAAACCCTCCGCCACTCACAACCCCGCGTTCCTCCCCACTCCACTCAGGTCTGTGCATCAGTATGCCAGGGACACTTTGTGGAGGTCTTGGCAGCAGAGCCCAAATCCTCTTATACCTCTCAAGCTCTCTCTCCTGTGCCTCCCTGTTTGCAGATAAAGTCAGCCTGCCAATACAAAAGAAAAAAAAAAAAAGAGAAGAAAGCCAGAAGTAACTTTTTCTGAAGTCAAATGTTTGAGAGATGTGGTATACAAAATCAACCAGGACGTAAATGAGGTTGCTTTATTATTATTATTATTATTATTGGCACTGTTCCTTCTTGTAGATAAAATGCAAAGGGGACTTTTAGAATTAGTTCAGTGTCTGAGGTGAGGGAAGGGGGGAGAGCACGCAAACAGTTGCAGAAGCTGAACACATCTTTATTGTCCTTCCTCATAACAAGCACTCGTTTCAGTCAAAAAAGATCCACATGTTTCTGGTGTCCACCCTTTTTGAACATTGAGACTTTCGCCAGTAAGCAGTGTATTGTTTGTTATTTGTATTATGTAACCTTTTCAACAAAATATCCGTCTCCCCATGACATTGACTTTAGAAGACTGGAATCCTTGTGTGTCATGTTGTGGCTGATTACGTGAAATGTGCTAATGAATCCACAGAAAACATACATGCTTCAAACTAACGGCAGCTAATGGCCCATTAAGATGGATGACAGCTACAAAACAAGTACACTTCTGCTCCTGGTGGGATGAACAAAGCCATTAGGAGATACTATATTTGCCTGTCATATGCGTTTCAAGACACTTTGTTTCATTTTTCTAGGACGTTAGAGCCCTCTCTTGCTCAGCTGCAAGCTGTGCATTGTAGTGCTTTATTCGAATACATACCTGCATGTACACACTTCGCTCAGAGGAGGAGGATGTCAAGTAGCTTTAAGTAGGATGGCCAGTTCTTAAGTTCTGATTTATTCAGAATGTTCTGTTTGAGTGCAGTGCAATACTCAAATGCAAGATTAACTCTCATGTGCTTTGCATCACCAAATCGATACCCGAGACTATGCCAACACCAATTCCACACTTCACAAGCAATACAGTTACATTATAAGTTGAGTATGTTTTTAAATACAAAATAAGAAAGCCATCTAAAATAGTAAAGTTCCTAGCTTTCAATTTGTCATTGCAAAGACCGAATCTTTGAATGCTGTCAGACTGACACTATAAGGAAAGAGGCTAAACTGGAATATACATTTTTTTTTGTACTTTTATATGTATTCTGTGTAATTGTAACACTGTCAAATGTGAAAAAACAATTGCCATCTGAAATCTCTGTAAATGGTGACAAGATTAATCTGTGACAGCAGTCTCATATGACAGGGCCAAAGGTTGAATGCTTGTTGAGTAAAGCTCATCATACACCAGTTTCCACTATAAAAATGGATAAAGCTGATTGTCATGTGGATACTTAACCTGTGTACCAAACTTCCCGAGGAGCTAGGCTAGCACTATGATTATAATTTAAGAATTTTACTTTGGTAGTCTGGCATTGCCCACAATTTTCCATTCATTGTGTGACAAGGCTCAGTTGGCATTTTGCTTGGATGGGCATCACTTCAGGTAGACAGCAGAATGGATGACAGCTCCCTTCTTCACCCAGACACCCTTCTTACACCTGATTGGATGAATGCACCACTTGTTGGGCTGTTATTAATCTTTGCTTCTAATTTCCAAACTGGAAAAGCACAACAGCTGTTCCAGAAACACTGTCAGATTTCTCGTATGGTATAGCTAAAATCTTAATACATTTGAGGGGAGAAACAGGCCAAACAGAATCCTGCTTTCATTTACTGCCACCACCCAGTTTCATATGTTGTTCTCCAGTAGAAAGGAATTGCTCCCTGTTGCTTTGCAATAAACTATTTTCCAATAGAATCACTCGTGAAACAAAGTCAGAAATCAATTATTTGAAAAAAATGTAAGATATTCTAATCCTTTTATTAGTCCCCTAGTAGGGAAATTGCATTGTTACAGCAGCAAAGGTGCAAAACAGAGCAATAGATATAATAAATAAGTATAGCATGCAAAAAGAAATTATAAATTGATAAATATATGTATATATACAAAAACCTTTGAATTTACATTATTACACATGGTCTGAGTTGTCAGTTCTATTATTATTATTATTACAATGTTGTATTGATGCAACATAGTATGAGCCACACTAATTCTAACACAAACATGTGGGATTGTGTGTGTAGGGAGACCCCGGACCACAGGGATCCTCCGGCAAAGACGGTCCCCCCGGCCTTCGAGGCTTCCCTGGAGAAAGAGGTCTACCTGGCGCCACGGTAAGGGGCTCCACTCCACCTGCACCTATTCATCATGGCTTCCCTTTACATGTGTTTACTAGTAGAAAGTGACAGAACAGTGCTACATAACAAATGAACCAATGTCTATCTACAGCTATTCACTTCATTAGAGACAGCAGCCCTGGAATTCACTCCTAGCAATCAATCCAGTGCAGTGGAAATCCAAAGTGACATCTTACAAATGAACAGGCGTGCCTCTGCATCGCTCCACCGCCACTGACGCCACTGTTTTAACTGCCACAATGCATCATGGGCCTCCACATTAGACGTAGGGAATTGTTGGTTAGGGATCCATTTGTAAGATCTTTCCCTGGTTTAACTCAAGGACTTGTTTTTCATATTTCAGTGCCAGCATTGTTTGGAGGGGGCAGGGAAGTTATTTGTTTGCCTCTGTATGTATTATTTACTCAATAAATTATTAAGTGGGAAATGTTGGCAATTAGAATAACTGGGAATGGATATACTGTGGGGAGAGAAAGTGTTTTGCCGCCTTCATCCTCAAGGTCAGTCAGACTCTGCAGGACAGCAGCACCGCTGATTGTTTTCTGCTATTGTAATTTACTCTAGCACACAGCCAGAGCCAGCAGAGACTCATTACCCATACTGCCATGTGCTCTTCGGTAGCTCACTGGGGAGCTGCACACACGCATACATTTTATACACAGCCCTGCACTTGGAAAACAAATCTCACAAACTTGCACGTTGAGAATGAAAATTGTGTACACACACACACACACACACACACACACACAGCCATGTGTAATTATGACACATGCATCCATATATGTTCAAAAAAATCCCACCACTCTAAGCATCCACAAGAGCACTGAGTTACCTATTTTTGATGTTTTCTTTGTATTTTTGGCCTTGGATTCATGATGGTGGTGTACCAGGATGAAAATGTCAATAGCAGTGATATTTCTTGCTCTGAGGTTAAATGCACTCCAAGCACATTTCTAGTGGGGCCTGGCTGAAGTGACAAGCCAGTAACGAAGGCAGACACTCCCGACTGGGTCGGCATCAGATGATGGAAGTGTTGAAATGCATAGGCTGCTTTAAAGTTACACAGGGTTTAACAGCTATGTCAAGGAAGTGCTCATGTGTTTTTTCCTTCTTTTCCTCAGGGCCCAGCAGGTCTGAAGGGAGGAGAGGGGCCCCAAGGCCCACCTGGTCCTGTTGTGAGTATACAGCTACCTTACACCTTTGGGAAGTTCACGTAAATAAAGAAAGATGGTTTCTTTCCTCTCTGTATTGGATTTTTCATTTTATTATCATTTTATATTTGATTTGTGTTATTAATTAGTGTGGAGGCTTGTACAATATATTTCATGTTTAGTGAGACCTGCATATGCCAAGCACCAGAGGGCAGTTTACCTCATTTGGACAGGAAAAGCTTTAAAAATGGCTTCAATTTACCTTAGCTAACTATCTTTATACCCGCTTTCCTTTTGACATCTCCACCAGGGAGGCTGGGTGTTTTAGGCTCCCATGAGAGAAAGTGAACCTTTATTTATTTGTTTTAACTTTTATTGCCGCAGGTAAGGTTTGATGAGTAGGATGCTCTTTTTCAGCTGGGCTTGGATGTCCAGTGTGTAAATCCACTGTAGCAGCTATGTTAAGTGCTTTGCTCAAGGACATCACAGCTGTAGCTACAGAGAAAGGAGAGCCTAGTTTTTCTCAAACTCCGCAGGAATTCAAAGTGGTGAAGGTAAATAAGAACTGCAGTCACTGTGACATTAAAGGCACACCAGTGAAAATCAAACATGATTCATTTGCACCAAGTGAGCTAAGTGCATGTGTAATATGTATGAACTCATTAAGCCACCATGGTCACATCATCAGTGTTTTATTTATATATTTTCCAATGAAAGCATCACCAAATTTCACCTCGTCCCACTGCACACAGCAATTTGTCATAGGAGCGATCACGCGATAGAGTAGCTGGGTATCAAGGCTGTTTGCTCCGTTGCCTCCTGGCACACAGAGTCAGACCCAAACAAACAAACACAGACACAGCAATGCAGCCGCAGCCAGGAGAGCATCCATATGGTGTCTAGTCATCCTGGGAACTGCTTCTGCATGTCCCTCATCTCACCCAAAGGTTGCATCGCGCCACTTTACACTTGCTGTGTTTTTCTTACATTCTTCTCACATTGTCACAGAGACTCTAGAGCTTCCACATAAAACTCATTGGTAAGGTTAGCATAGTACTGGGGCACCCACTTGTGTATTTGTATGAAACATTTTTGAGGAAAAACATTGTAAATCATCTAATAAGCCTTTATCGTTGCCTCTAGATCAGGACAATGGAAAAGGCGCCTTCTTTCTTATTTTTGTTCTATTTCCATGATGCCTATGGGATCATGATTATGTTATTTGATTCCATAAATACTCAACAATTGAGACAACATAGCCTAATATTGCTGTTTGACATAACTTCATACTACACCATATACAAAGAAAGATTTGTTCTAAGGCATTTATTAATTTCTGACTCTTTGAAAGTGGGACAAACAGTCAACTTCCCAAAATCTACTGTATCTCCGCACTATATCTTTAACCAAATCACAATTAGGCTTTTCTACGTGAAATGTGAAAACCTCTGCTCCAGACATATAACACTGTTAAAGTTACATGTCACTTATTGCAGTATAAAGATTATGTTCATGGCAACCATTGTGGGTTTCTTGCCACGTCTTTGTCTCTTGAATGTAATTTTTGACTTCTCAGAAAATACCTGAATGTCCAGTGTTCACACTTATTGTATGTAAGTGGCTGAACATTTTTCGAACAATGTAGCAGCAGTGTGCTACAACAGTAAATGCAGCCCTAGGAATTGAATACATGCATAGCTTCCTACGCAAGGCCACACACTTTACACATCAATACACAAAAGTACGTTTTGAGGGTTGTCTTCACGTTGAGCATTAGTGTGTTTCATGTTTCCTCCAGGATTTGTATTCTTAACAGGTCAGAGAAGCCTCCCAACATTTATCATGGGCCACTACAAATCAGACTCTTTTAGAGATAGTGGTGTGATTCCATATGATTCAACATATATGAGGCGAGGCATATTTCGGTATCATCACATCACATCCAGAAATGTGATGTGCGTGGCATTAAAATTTCAGAAGAAAAATACTGTATCTTAACTCCCTATTCTGATAGTATGAAAGTGGTCCCTGATTGGACAGTATCCAAAGTGGACTTCATCATATATGGGTCATAGTTTGAAATATCCGTGCAAAACCATCTCCGGATTCTGGGGTATTTTGAGAAGAGCACAAAATATATCAACAGCACAGCTTGAATGTTTAGGTTGATGTCACAGAACATAGAATAGTCTTTATGTGGATTTTGGTAAGGCCATGTGTTCCTGGGAACATGACGTTTATGCGTATGTGAGCACACAGCGAGTTAATTCAGTGCAGCAGAGATTAACATTTTTTTTTAAGTGTCATTCACCATCATGTTTTATGGATTTACTGTAGGTGAACACTGAGTTCCTGTGTCTGAGAACTGATACACTGCAGCTGCAGTGTTTTTCATTCAGAAATGCATCCTCAGCAGCAGGAGCGGGATGTTCAGAGCTTAAAGAGCAAAACGTCAGCCCCCCCGACAGCAGATAATGCCGGCTGTTTTCATGGACTTAAAAGCCGCCTGTTACCGTGTGTTGCTCCTGCTGTTTTTCTCAGTTTCTTCTTCTTAAAAAGGGTTTGTGTATGTAGGTGTGTTGGTGTTGCTTTGTAGCTGTCTTAATGGCTGTGGTTATTGTTCAGCATAGTCAGGTTATATTTATGCGCAGGCTGACACAACTATGAAATATGTGTCCATCTCTTCTGCCTTTAATCTTTCACTCGTCACATCTCTCTTCCTCAAACTCACAGGGTTCTCCTGGTGAGCGAGGTCCTGCTGGTGCTGCTGGTCCAATTGGCCTGTCTGGTAGACCTGGCCCTCAGGGTCCCCCAGGTCCTGCTGGAGAGAAAGGAGCACCTGTAAGAATTGTTTTCGTTCCTGCAGCGTCAGACACAAAATCTTTCTTTTGCCTTAGTAGTTTTTCTCTCGTTGGCCTTCGGTTCTATCATTTTTAGCTTTCAAAATAGAATTAAAAGAAATGTCTTTGTTGTTCTAGGGCGAGAAAGGGCCTCAAGGCCCTGCTGGTCGTGATGGTGTTCAGGGTCCTGTTGGTCTGCCTGGGCCTGCTGGACCTCAAGGTCCACCCGGAGAGGATGGTGACAAGGTCAGTCAAGCGGCCCCACCACCCCCCATCCCATCCTGTTGGCCCAGTTGCAACTCCCTTCCACATTCCCAAACTGGGATACGTTTTGGGACTGAACCAATTTACTAATCAATCTTCACACCCATGTTCACACTCAGGCCACCTGCATGGAAAATATGACTCTCTTTTGCTCACTGTTGCCTAACCATCATCGTAGCCAAATGCGCCAGCAAACGCAGCTAGAGGAGATGTAATAGTGAAATACTGTTGCTCGTTTCATCTCCTGCAATCATTATGCCCCTAAAGGTTACTATCAGGCATTCTATTGAGCTGCCAAACATATGTCACTGCAGAGATTTGCTATGCAATGAACTCCATCTCCTTCTTCGTGCATCCGTACAGTGTCATGATGCAGATAATGGTTGTTTGCGTTAAGCTGAGGGTTTTCAATGATTTTTCATTCGCTGTTGACATTTAGAGACGAAGCTGAGCTGAGACGGTTTACTGTGTCTGTCTGTTCCTCTTTCCCAGGGAGAGGTTGGAGAGCCCGGTCAGAAAGGAAGCAAAGCCGACAAGGGAGAACAGGTGCGTTGTTCCTTACTGGCGCAGATATATACACAATTTTTCTCACAGTAATAAGGAGCTGGAGATGTTACATATTTTCTCAATGGATTCCTACTTACAGAACAGCATACTGACGCCATTATCACAATAATTGTGAGCCGTGTTTTAATTACAAATCACAAAGCGAGAGATGAGTGCCTTTACATTTGTGTGGCCTTTTTGTGGTAGCAACTTTTTCCTGTTTGTGTTCAGGGTCCTCCCGGCCCAGCTGGTCTCCAAGGTCCCATAGGTGCCCCAGGCCCTGCTGTAAGTACAACTGTCCTAAAAAGCATTGATGAAACTGATGTGGACCATGTGAATGTGTGATGTCTATAGCATCACAAACCAAACAGAGAGACAGACAGGAAGACAGGTAGCTGTCATGCAGGCTAGATAAGCTTAAAGTATTTCTGAATAGTAAATAGTGCAGATAGCTCAGAGCCGTAGTCTGCAAGTCCTCCTAATTTTCACCGAGCCAGAAGATTTTCCCTGAGAGTTTAATAAACATGTATTCAGTAAAATATGTTAAATTTGGGATTGAAGGTTACAGTGATGTGCGTGTGTGCGTGTTTTCTCAGGGAGGTGATGGAGAGCCCGGTCCCAGAGGTCAGCAGGGTATGTTTGGTCAGAAGGGAGATGAAGGTTCCAGAGGTTTCCCTGGACCCCCTGGTCCCATCGGTCTGCAGGTTAGTGCCATTCACACATGTACACACGTGCAAGTACATGATCATATACATACAGACACTAATTTACAGTAATCCTATACAATGAGCCACATGGAGTGACCTTCAAGCAATAAAGATTGTGTAAAATAATACTGCAGCAATCCATTTTAACATTTATTTAACAACATTTATATGTGCAAAAATGCAGAACAAAGGCCTATCATTCCCCCACAACCTCGTCTATTCACACACACCAACTGGACCTTGCCCTCAGCAGGCTTAGCTCTGTGTTGCTCCACACACTGCAAAAGACCGTTGTGTTCACAAGTTCTTAAGACTCGAGAACATAGGAAAGTTCTGCCATCAAGGTTGACCACTTGTTTCTAAAGCTGTTTCAGTCGTGCAGGCAGTGGGATTAGATAATGGCTGATGATCTTGTCTAGAGGGAAATTGGCCAACTCACCATCACTTTTAATGCATTTTCTGTCAGGTGATAGCGTTTCTTGTTCTGAGGTCTTCTCATCACTGTGCTATAAAAATATCCAGTCCCCTATGAGCCACAGCCCTGGCTTCTTAAAGATAATGTTAAAAAAGGTATTTCCAGTTTATGCTATGTACGGATGGAGAGATTAGAGTCCTGACTCCAGGGCGTCACTTCATATTCATTTTAAAGTGCTTTATACTGTGGTTCATATTCTGTGTGTTGCCATGACATGCATTTGGTTTGCATACGGGTGACGCAATTAATCTTGTTTTTCTGAAGGCATAAGAGAGTTTTTAGAGCCATTCAATTAACTGCGTTGCAACAACATACCTTACTGATTTAGCAGGCACACGGGGCCAGAAGAAGAGAAATCCAATTAGTTTAATACCGAGTACAACAAAGTAAATATAAAGGAATTCATCTTGTTTTAGACTGACTAGGTAGAACCACTCACTGTGTATATTTGATCTCAATCTTTTATCTTACACGTCCCTTATATTTTATTACTGTGGTCACTCATTCTGCCTATGGGAGCAGCAACAGTGTCTAGTGATGACGTACATAAGAATGAGGATCGTTCAGTTAGCTCTCTAAACTGTGTGACGTTCATCCGACACCACGCTACGCTGCAAACACACAAACCCACACACTTACACGGTTTCCCTTTAAATGGATCTGTGGTGTGAATTGTGTGGCGGCCTATCTTTGACCCACAATGATTACACCTCTCACCTTCATTCACTGGCAACATCCATTTTACTAGCTGGGCTACGGAAGGCCAGAAATGATTCTCTCTCGTCAAACTCTCTACACTGCCTCTCTTCCCCCGTGTAAAGAATTCACCAGCAAGGCTTGTCACCGTGTGTGTAATGCTTTAGAAAAAAGCGTTATCGTCAGTACAATTTGATGGCTCTTGATGAAATTACACTACTACACTTCACTACACTATTAGACTACTGCTCATCGTTCCAAGGTGCTATCCTATCTCTGCAGGATTGTATTCAATGGACTTTTAATTGGGAGTAATTCACTCCCCGTCACGATTCCATTAATTGCGCGGACTGACCTGCTCCGATAGTCGGTTCCTCGTCGAGCACATTTACCATGCTGCATAATTAGTAGCACCGCTAATGATCTCCGACCAGAGGAGACCTTTACACAGATGAGATTCCTCAGCGCGGCAGGAATCAGCATGCAGCTACACACACTTTTGAGTACCAACGTACAATGCTTGAAACAACGGCATGAACACACGCGCATAGATGTAGGGCCACGCCGGTCTTACCAGCGCTGCTCATTTAACATGCATGAGTGAGCTGGATCCCACGTCTGCGCCGCTGAGTGAAAATGAGCAAGTCACGGACTACAAAAGGCAAAGCAAACAGAAGAGGTGTATTGCCTTACATGTTAAATCATCTCACCTTCACCTGAGTATTTATAAGGAAGCTTACACCCCTGTTGTGCTCACATCCAGGTGTGGAAATATCTGATACATCACGGAGTTCTTTGCCACCAACAGCTATTATAGAAAGTCTAGCCACATCAGTGAGCTGTTGAAGTATTTATTTGGCATATTTGCTTCAAGTATTGAAATGGCTCCTTCTGTCGTCATTAAACTGCATTGCTTTTGATTCCGTTAGTGCTCCGTTCAGTTTGCCTGCACAAGATTGAGCGTCTTTGTTTTGAAGGTCTCTGCTTCATCTAGTCACAGAGTTGTTCTTGACTTTGCTCAGCATATATTCATTGAATATTTAACAGATAACAGGACTGGACTGCAATTAAAACACGGATTCAAGTGATTCATTTACGCATGTTCTGGCCCACAGATATAGTTAATATTTTAGTGCATCACTGCAATGTACTCCAGCAGTCAAATCAAATCTCAAATTAAATTGCAAGCAGGAGCAGCTGTTGTGAATGCAGTTAACAGCACAAACCAATTTCAATCATTAAGAACACCGTTGCTCATTCATGCAACAGCACCTTTTGCTTGTAAAATGATTATTTTCTTTCCAGATAATATAACTGTTTATTCGTTTTTGTCGTCCTCAGGGCCTTCCTGGACCTCCTGGTGAGAAGGGAGAGAACGGTGATGTTGGCCCCATGGTAAGAGACATCTGCTTCTTGCAAGCACTCTTAAAATAGTTTAATACACTTTAACAACACCGTATTTTTTTTCCCACAGGGCCCTCCTGGTCCCCCTGGTCCCAGAGGTCCTCAGGGTCCTAGTGGAGCTGATGTACGTGTGTTTACTTGATAGCAATGTGAAAACACAAAAGTCTTATCACCTGCATATATTCAAAAGGATCAGTTCCATGTTAGACTGTGACATAACGTTAACTACTGTTACTTGTAGTGGCTCTACCGCGCCTATCTTACATCATCCCAAGACCTCTACAAGGTGATGGATGATGACTCATCTCCTTCTTTATTTCCTGCTGCAGGGTCCACAAGGCCCTCCAGGAGGAGTGGGCCCCATGGGATCCGTGGGTGAGAAGGTAAGAATCAGAACATGGCACCCAAGGGTGTTTTGCCTTCCTAGCGTGATGTTGGGCACTGGGACTGACATACTGCTGGGCCACGCCTTCGGGCCAGCTGCAGACCATTCATTTAATGCACCCAGGCTTTTTGTCTGAGTTAGTGCTTTGACACTATTAACGTCTATATTACAAGCCTTCCAACAAGATCCGTTCATTTTTCTGCCATTTGGCTGCACTATAAATACTTAATGCCGTACCACAGCTGTTATGACGACTCTGGAATATGAAACATGAAGGGCTACCAACACTTTAAGAGGGCACTTCGAGTACAGTAACTTTTAACACCCTTGTACCAACTACAATTACAGCCTTAGTTCAGTTAAATGGCTGGCTTTTGTTGGTATTAATAACATTATAAAGTGTCAGTATGTAATAACTATTTTGTTACAGTGGACGTGACTTCTTTTCAAATGCTGCGTCTGAATTTGGAAGCTCTCTGTGTGTGAGGGTGAAGGTATATCTGTCCGGACACTGACATTTGTCTAACCACAGGGTGAACAAGGTGAGGCCGGAAACCCGGGACAACCTGGAGAGCCTGGAACTGGAGTAAGTGAGCTCTGTTCTTGTTAGCTTAGCATGTGTTGCAGGAATGCCTTATGTTTGTATGTGTGTATGTGGCACTGTGTGTGTGTTTGTACATACAGCACATCTTGCTCATCAGCACGCGCCTCATATATATCATGTTAGTCTTTAACATACCACCCAGCCTTGCCATGAGTGTTTGTAGCGCTCTACTTGAAAACATTTTTAAATGTCTCTTCCCTTTACTTTACATGACTTTAATGTACGCACCACTAAGGTTGGTAAAATGTATTTGTGCTACAACAAGGTAGGTAATGGTATATCTGTAAGTTATCCCCATGAAAACAGTTGCTTAATGGATAGCTTTTGGCAAATATAAAACAAAATTCAATCTAAGGAGAAGGTTTTTTTTGAATGACACTGTGTATTCATCACACTGAAAGTAATTGCTCCTCACATTTAGGCTGGTAGTTTATCTCAGCATGGCTCCTCTGCTTTGCACCCCTTGTCCACATGGCCTGCCAAATTGAGTCTCTTCCCAGGCTCTTAAGACATAATTACCAGGAGGATACGCCTGGTGCTTCTGTCCTAAAGAACAATGATTGCAGCCACCATGAAGCAAGTTGGCACCAAAACACCATACACCCACTTTGCTGAGCACGGCTTTTAGATGTGATTTGTCCTGTTTTGATAGCTACAATGGGGCAGTAGTGAAGGAATACTATTTTTGTAAGTCCTCTTGTCGCACTATGTATTTACAGTGCTCTAATTATATTATAGTTTGTTATACAGACTGTCATATGTAATTGATTTAAAGATTTTGAAAGATTGCATTTTAATTTACCCTATCCATATGCTTGCCTGTGTTATTGCCAGACAGAGATTTATGACACTTTTATTAGCTTTCCTTTTTCTTTTCTTTTCTTTAGTTTTGACCAAACACCTGTCACTGATGGCTCTGTTAGCTCTGCTGCCTCATTTATCAGCAGATTGAAAAGATGGCCTATCTCCAGTGGGAGTGGCAGAGGAGCATGATTGCAAGCATTCATAGTGTGACCCGCTATTTCCCCATCAAACTGCTGCTGTCACTGACATTTCCAAAGTCAGTGTGCAGTGAAGTCCCCGTCATAAGCATAGCCCAACCTTTATGCCTTTCAGTTCATTTTTTGTCTTCATACATCAAAGTGTAACAGGAAGTACTAATGGAAATGGAACAATCCATCCATCCATTATCTATACCGCTGGAAATGGAACAATATTAACTCACAATTACCACAATATAGTATATAGACATCATTATACATTAGTTACTACTAACAAAAAGAAACGGTGTCAAATGAATTGAGTTGAATTTTGAACACAATTTTTCCAATTAGATTTTTTATGCTTTCAACATAGCTAAAAGCACATTTTCATCCATCATCCATTTGAGAATAGGCACACAGTAATTATACACATTAAACAAACAGACATGAAACATACACAGCATTTAACCATATACCCGATAAATATACAATAAATGATAAAAACACAGCTGAGACGGGGATGTTACCAAACTGTACAAAGAACTTAAGTGCTGCTTTTAGCCGGATGTTTAACGTAGCTTTAAAACCATACAGTAGGTGAAACTACGGCTCTTTTTTGCCATCTAGCAAAGAGTTCCACCAAATGGAAGAGAAAAAGCTGACTGCCCAAATGCAGTGCAGCAAACGGACAAATCATCAGCAGATTTGCCGCCAAATCACAATTCAGAACATTTCTTCACACCACACAGCAAAAGGGCTTTATCTCATAAAACAGGAAGAGCGCACCATTATATCAGCACAAATAGAACTACAGAA
The DNA here is from genome assembly GCA_036023855.1 of Gadopsis marmoratus. NCBI lineage: Eukaryota > Metazoa > Chordata > Actinopteri > Centrarchiformes > Percichthyidae > Gadopsis > Gadopsis marmoratus. The sequence goes on from JAVQJF010012196.1 coordinate 19,378, forward strand.
GCTGGAAGAAAGTCTCTTGCAATGGCAGATGGTAAAGGGGAGTAAAGGCAGATATGAAAATTATGTCCAGCATATTTATTCTCATTGGGCAGTATGATGTTTCTATGAAACATGGTCTAAATTGTATCAATGCTTGAAATGCTACACATCTCATGCACCTTTGAGATTACTGTAAATTGTCCCTTTGTATCCGGACTGTAGAGGCACAGTAACATCATATCTAAGATCAGCAGCGTTGACTATCCAGAGCTGTTGTCCTCTGTTACGCCTACTGAGATCAGCTTTAGATCCAATTCCTCTCTGCAGCCTTTGACCGCACGTCAGGTTTTAGCCCCCATTCAGTTCAGTGTAGGCTCTTTAAAATATGCTGTCCCCTGTGGTATTGATGTAATGAATGCCCTTCCCCCACCCCCCACTATAGGGACCTAAAGGTGAGAGAGGAGAGAAAGGAGAGGCTGGCCCCCCTGGAGCTGCTGGACCTGCTGGTGCCAAAGGACCCCCTGGAGATGACGGTCCAAAGGGCAACCCTGTAAGTCTGCCAAATATTCTCAAAAATCTGCAATGAGTGTTTTTTCCGGCACTCAGTCTAACAGGCTCAAATGTACTGCTTTAAAGGAAATGTCCCCCACCAGCCTTGAGGTAGGCAATTTTATCCTAGAACATATTCAAGAGCTAAAAAGCCTTTTTATTGAGGGAGATTATATTTTATGCCTGCATGGTAATGGAATGCAGTGAGGCCTTTTCTCGTGCATTTGCAACGTCATCCAAGTCCATCAAATTGCCTTCAATGGCTGTAACCAGGTACACCAGGACTAAATCACTGTCTAAATTACTAACCATGTCCTTAGTACTTATGTCCAGGGAAATTATGTCTCTGCAGCAGCACCTCAGATTTATTTTGCTTCGCTGATGCATCTTGTTTCTCTCCCTTAAAGGGTCCTGTCGGATTCCCTGGAGACCCTGGCCCTCCTGGAGAGCCAGGTGTTGCTGTAAGTATGAAATCTTTAAGCAGTATTTACCTCATACAGGCCCATATACAGTACATCATATAGGCCTTCATATTGTGAATCGTATAAAATCCATAATATATTATGGATTTAGTATGATTTACTAATAGGAGTTCTAAAATAGTTTAGATATTTTTAATTTTAATCTCTCTTTTACAGGGCACTGATGGAGAATCTGGAGAGAAGGGAGAGGATGGTGAGGCCGGTCAGCCAGTAAGTTCTTGTCATTTTACAGTATTTGGACTGAACAAATGACCGCATGATTATATATCATATACTCTATACGGTTCACTTGAGGAACACTTAACAAGCTTGGACTTGTCTGCTTTGCAGATTCATTAAGTATGATTAGAAATAAATTTAAAACAGTGATTTGCTGGCCCCCAGTAAAGCACAACAAATCACAACTCTTATTAATATTTATGAATGTAAATGAGCGTTTATCGTAGAGAAATTCACAGAAAGTATTTTATTTACTCCATGTATGTTACATATTTGAATTTTGATTCATGAACTCTGATTACATGCTGAAATGCTACAGTGGAAGATTGTGTTTAGAAGCTTTGTATAATGGCTCAGTGTTCATAGACATGAAAACACACACACACACACATACATGTATATATACACACACACATCACACACATACACACATACATATACTGTATATAGATCATTCTGTTGATAGTATTAACATGTAACTGTGTACCTAACTTTTAAAATAGCTGAATAACTCTCACTTTTCAGTACTGCGAAATATTTACCAATGCAAATGATAAAAAATTGGTTTGATTGTTTGCAATTAACTCAGTTATAATTGGATGAAAGTGTCTCAGGGTGCACAGTATGTTTCATTTCCGGCAGTGCAACCCTCTTCCAAGTTTGGGTTTTGGCTTAACTCTTCTAGACTATCCTGGGGTTGAATATTCCCTAAATGTCAATATGCTCTCTCTGTTATTGTCCTTTTGGCAGGCATAACCAGAGATTAACTGAAGCATGCTGCACTCTCATCAAAATTCACATCAGCACCGACTCATTTGTTAATACAGCTTGTTTTATTGTTTTTTAATAGTATCCTGCGTCTCCTGTTTCTTTGTTTGTTTTCAGGGACCTCCAGGTCCATCAGGGGAAGCTGGCCCACCTGGACCACCTGGCAAGAGAGTAAGTCTGTGGCCATTAAAACTAAAATTACTGCAGTATTTTTATTTGTGTGTGCCTCACTGGCGAGCTTCTGACAGTACTGCAGGATAGGCCGGTCTGATGGTCCCTTTTCTTGGCATTTCATCATTGCAAGAATGAGTTGTTTTGATAGGAAATGTTCTTGCTGACCAATGCTTCTGTCAGTTTTAAAACCATGACTCAATAAGCCCATGTGAAATGTCTCAGCCCTATTTTAGACTTGATGAAGGGAGTGTGTATCTTTTGGCGTTGTGCTCTGGCTCCTTAGCCAACGGACTGGTATGTCATCTCACTTCGCAACAACTCCTCAACAACTCAATCTTGGCAATTTTCATTTTCATTAAAAGTAGAGTGGGGAAAACAAAAGTGGGGGATTTAAGGGGTCAAGGCGTTGCGCTGCCTGCGAAAGAAATCCCCCTCAAAGCCTGTTGAGAAATGAATGGCAGGATGTGAGAATCATGAATCTTTTTGTTTTCTCAGCAAGAAATTGAAAAGACTTACCAAAAAAATAGCTGGGGAAAAAAAAGAACCCGTGGGTTCCAAACTCATTTACGTCCTTGTGGCAGTGGGAGGAAAGCGAGAGTGAGATATAGCAAGTCTGACACATTATTGATCCATGGCTGCTTGACAGACAGCCAGAGCAAATCAAAGGCATAACATGGACGTGGTAAAGTTGTTAAGAGGTTATGAGAGAAGGGTTTGCTTTAGGAGTGTCCACCAACAAAAGAATGAAATAGAATAAAACCATTAATTACTGAATGTGTTGATTGTGCTGCGGTTATCGTCACTGAGTTTGGTCAGCCTTTACTAGAGGAATGAGGTTGCTACTTTGAGAGATAACAAACCTGAGTTAATATAAAATACAAAGATTTTACCACGATAGGCTCGTGTTTCTATGTTTCTATCAATACGGAGCTCCCCTTCCTGCACCCTACAGTACGAGGTTGAGATATCTGAGTGTGAAATATCAAAGCCAGTAAGCTGCTTTTTGAATGCACACGTCCGAGATGGAACATTAACATATTTCCAATATGATGTGAAGCTCAAAGTCCACATGAAAATGAGCAGCTATTCTCCTGAATTTGAAAGAAAAGTCACAATCTCAAGTGACTGACTGCATTTCAAAGAGACTCCGAGGCCCAGTCCATTGGGGAAAAGAAAAACATGTCATGCATTTTTAAACCAGGGTTGATTGCTTTTCTAATGTGCCCGATGAAATTTACATTCTGAGCATTTAGCATGGTATCAGCATATGCTGCACTTAAATGGCTTAGGGATTATGGTAAGGAAAAGCGCTATTTTATCACACACAGGTCGTTAATCACTTCGGGGGGGGAAAAGGGACCCGGGATGATCCCTGCCACTCCCCAACAGGTTGCTCCTCTGAATACATAATTCCACAGCACGAGTCGTTTAGGATCTGTTGGCCTTCTCAGCATTTTGCCTGTATTTGCAGCAACCCTTGAATCTCTCTCTCTAGCACGGACTCTGAATCTGAGTAAGTCAATTTAGTGTAGCAACAAAGTTAGTTTCATCTGTTTTGCTACTGCTTTAATACTGGAAATGTATTCGTCTTTGCTTCTGGAAAAAAGAAATACGGAAAGATTATTAATCTCATCCGACTTTAATTCTTTTTCATTTGATCCCATTTGGGTTCAGGTCACTGCTTAATGTTTTAACCTTTTCTCCTGTCTCAGTAACTGGTAGCAATTCTGTTCAGTTAAGAACAGTAGCTGTGGCTCATGCACGTTATGCTGCTGCTGCAGCAGCAAAAAGGTACTATGGCAACCTTGACTTGAACACACCTACACATCGACCCTAGCCGCTTTACGCAGCACTAGAATTGAAATGGCTCTTTGTGCTGATCAAGAGCCTGCCTCTTCACAACCAGTGAGAGGTAACCATCAGGAGAAGATGAAAGCTCCAAGACGGGAGGCAAGCTCACATTAGAGCCCCTCAGCCAATAGCATTCAGGCTTCAGTCGGCCAGATGAGAGTGGAATTTGGATGGAGAGCGTTTTTAAGAGGGACCACTGGAGGTGGAGTTGAAAGGAATCGTTGTGTGCCTGGGAGATCCTGACCAGACCTGCCAACCCTCGACATGAATGCAGAAGACTGTGTGTGTTTTCTGTGTGTATACGTACTTATGGCTCAAATAGACCTTGAGGTAACTGAAGTAGTGCACATTCAGTCATCCCTGTTTGAAGACGGCACCCACCAAGTATTTATCAGGCATGGCAATTGTTCAATATGAAATCTACGAAATGCCAAGTGATGACCTGACAGTCTCCGGTGGTGATGATCATTCCTTCTTTAAGACCAAAGCATTTAGGCAGCATACGTGATGCAACGTTTTTTTAAAATAAGCAACATGCAAACAGATACGTGACTGAATGCGTTGGCTAGCCTCTGAAATAATGTGAACGATCAATGATGAATATTCACTAGCTTGTACAGTCTTGCTTGTACAGTGTGTGTTGATGATTGTGTTTAAATGCTGAAGCAATGTCCCGTTGTCATTCTCCTCAGGGACCTCCCGGGGCTGCTGGTGCAGAGGGCAGGCAAGGAGAGAAGGGCGCTAAGGTAACAAATTCAATTTATCCTTTGCACAGTAGAGCCGTCTCAGCAAGTCCCCCGGCTGTCCCCCACCCCCACCCCTCAGTACCCACGTTGTTCAACCTTCTTGCATTAAAAGCACAAAAACACAAAAGTAATTTAATTTCCGCCGTTGATCAGATGGAAATTTATGGACGCAGCCTATTTGAGTAAAACTAAGAGTCACTTGTTTCTTGCACTGTGCTGTGGCTTAATTTCAAGACCAACAAAAGGAGTAAAGACTATTTGTAGGTCTCCAGAATCCTCACACCTTTCTGTTTTTAGTAGGAATCAGGCAATCACCTGGCTCCATCAATATCTGAATCTATACAGATGATCTGTTGCTCTGTGCACAGGCAGAATCAATTCCCACCAGCTGGTGCACGCTGAATATATATCAGTCATCTCGCTTCTCAGCTAATCCACTGGTTACATTAGTGCGGATGCAAAACTTAACTTTCTAGTGCGCTATACTACTATAATATGTTTTATAACTGTCTATATACTAATGCGTTTTTTTTTTAATTTGCACTGAAAGGTGACCACCTTTAATGAAACACGTTATATGTTTTATCATGTAATTAAAAATGGAACTCTGCCTTGAATGTGTGCTTGAAAACCTAGAAGCTGAATCTTGAAATTCTAAAAGAGAGAATTGCAGCTGTAATACATGGCGGTTGTAATGAATTCATTAAAGTAGTTCTGACCACTTTTCTATAAGCCTATAATCTGTAAATACCTGGCAGCTCAAACTTGATATGTCCATGAGCTCTGTCTGGTCTCTGTGCATATTGATGTGTTTCGGATCACAGCTGGTCAGCTGTGGCTCTCTTTGATCTTGAGGCCATACTTAATTTCTCATGAACTTAACACCATCTATTGCTGTGCCTGTTCTGAACCTCTGAACCTCGTTTGGAGGAACAGGAACACTTTGGCTCGTTTCATAACTCGGACTCCTGTTTACATGCCCCCCATTCATCCAACCTACACACTGCATACTGTCTCAGCATAATTTAAAGCTAAAAGCGGCCTGCAGCTTAATTCTGATGGAAATATTCTGAGATACGGCGAGGCTCTGAAGAAAACCTGACAGCAAGACATCAAGTGTCGCTGCAGATTTTAGACTTTGTTGCACACCCTTATCAAACATTACAAATTGTTTCATTATTTAGAGTTTTGTTAAATCCCAGATATAGCACTGTCACTGGCAGTTACCTGGTGAGTGTCCTTCCTGGCTACAGTTAGCTGAAAACAGTGTGTACAACATATTATATATATCACACAAGCTGTTTTTCTTTTCTTTAATTTTGTTGATTTGTATATACTTTCAAGGTAGCAATAACGAAAAAAGACTGAATACTTTTTTCTTCACATGAATTTGATCAAATTTCAGCCAGGTACAGAAGGCTTAAATCCCTAAATTGTGTTATATTTTAGGGTGAGGCAGGTGCTGAGGGTCCAGCAGGTAAAACAGGACCGGTTGGACCCCAGGGACCTTCAGGAAAGCCCGGCCCGGAGGGTCTGCGTGGAATCCCTGGCCCCGTCGTAAGTCTGTGCTAAAACAATGATCTTTCCCTGTGATACACGTGCGTACACATTCAGCTCCACTCCCAAGCACGTGCACATCCACAGTGCACACAAGTAAAAAAGTACTGCTAAGGCATGATGATAGACTTCATGGAATAATCAATACAACCATTTGGCTTATACTTTAGTTTCACTTGTTTATTCCAGCACATTTTTTTTCCCTGTTTGGGCTATTAATCATTGCGCTGAGCACATAAAATCAATGGCAGGCCAGAGAAAATACAGCAGGCTATAATGCTCACTGCAACTGAATGGCTTTTCACAGGGTGAACAAGGACTGCCCGGCTCCCCAGGACAAGATGGTCCACCTGGTCCCATGGTTAGTATGCATACTCTCTCACTATTTATTTATCTAGCTGGAGTTTTTGGTATATTTCCTCACTTTTGACAGAGCTAGCCAAGTTTCCCCCCTGCTTCCAGCCTATTAAAGATCTCATCTATCTCTGGATTTGCACATTTCCCAAAAAGCAGATCGGTCCCCATAAGTCATATCTGTAATACATGGATGGTTTTCATCTGTTTTTCTCTATATATAATGATGATTTTCCTGCCGCTCGCTGGCTCGCTGGCTGGCTGGCTTTCTGTCTGTCTTCTATCTTCTGTTGTTGTTTAGGGTCCTCCTGGTCTTCCTGGTCTGAAAGGTGACCCTGGGTCTAAAGGTGAAAAGGTGAGTGTTGCAGGTTTTCCTTGCATCTGACTACAAGCTGGTTTCATTTCCCAGGTTCCAAATAGGCTGGAAGGTAAACCTGAAAACAGTGACCTAGGTTCAGAGTTCAGGCTGCTCGCCTCTTGCATAGAGCTTCCACGACGCTGCGGCTGATCGAAACGCCGCACATCGTTTGGAATTAACAAAGCGGTGTTAATGCCAGTGTAGAACCATTTTAACGTTTAGGAAACAGAATTAGTTTTGCCATAGCTGCTGCGAGAGGAAACACTGCAGCTGAATGTGATGTATTACGCTAATCTGTCTAATCTTGCTCCTTTTCTTTGCTGCCACTGTCAAATTTGCTGGTGAAATATAACTGCAAGGATATTCAGACAGCACACATTACTCCATCTAAATTGCCTCCCACACACTGACATGATGGCTTGAGAGCGAGAGAGAGAGCAGTATAAAAGCATACAACAGAGGCACCGGTTCTAATGCTGTCAAATCATTGGGCCTGGTTAGAGCTTGCCTCCTTCCAAGTCATCAGTTGGCCTTGGTCAATTCACAACACACACAAAAGCACCAGTCGGGGTTTTTTTGTCTGTTGCAGGAGAGACATTTCAAATAGAATAACTGAGGATTTGTATTGCAATGAGACCTCCCCTGTGTATTTTAGTTCTGTGTCGGAGGAAGCAGTTGCAGTTTGGTCAGACATGTGTACAGTAGCTTTTAAAGTATGAGTACACAAAAGTTGCTGTTGTCTCTGATCGTTCTTGCCGTTGTTTTCGTCCTGCAGGGTCACCCGGGTTTGATTGGTCTGATCGGACCCCCTGGCGAGCAAGGAGAGAAGGGAGACCGAGGTTTGCCCGGGCCCCAAGGTTCCCCTGGTAGCAAGGGCGACGGTGTAAGTAATTGATGACTCCACTTCCACGGTGGTCCCCAGGGCCGTTTGCCCTCCACCTCTTGCCATTTCATAGACCCTTTGCCATTCCACTGTGGCCACAGGTCTTGTCACAGTCACCCGCTGTTGACTTGAAAAAGGCATTGCAGTTATACTGAGCCCTTTACTGCAATCCACATCTCGTCACTCACCATATTCAGAGCAAGCAAGCACTATGTTGTTTCTAACTTTCGGCGGATGTGATGTCTCATTCACATTGCTCAAAAGAAAAAACATGGTATTACCATGGTTTTGAAGCATCTTGTTAAATGTTTCATACTATTTTGGTCTCCCCTTGACTGCTTTTGGAGAGCGTTGGATCTGAGTGGATAGAATTTCTAGTTTTACAGTATATTCGCAGGCATCCAATCATCGTTCTTCATCCTGAACAGATTTTCTTTTTGGCACTTGTTTCCATTGTGGTCAGTTTCTGTGTATCTGATGCCCGCTGTGACGAATCACAGCATAAAATAATAATAGTAAAAATTTTCTCAACCACTGAGCCCTCCGCTTAAACAGGAAGTAGCATTGAAAGAAGGTTGAAGCTCGGTCTCGATAAAGGACTGACGACAGCCTTCATACATTTTTAAATAAACATTGCCAAGTGACTGAATGTGCTTTTCTGTCCTGCTGTGGCCCTCTGCCTGCCCTGGCTTAGTGATGGGTGAAGGTGATGGGTTGGATGAAGTATCTGGAGATTAAGCCTAATGAAATCGTAATGTCCCCTTTCGCCAGAGCATAAGGGCTTCGAAAAAGTTTTCACTCAGTTTGCCATTTCTATTTTAGGGCCTGGAAATAGGCCTTATATTGTTTGCCATCTTTATTTCCTGACAAAATTGCACTGTAAGATTGTGAATTGCAGGGTTCAAAGAAGCGGCGCCCCACAAATGTAGCGTTTGGTCTTCTCTTGGTGGCTAAAATAAAGACTTCTGCTCTATCTCAGTTAATGAGGAAAGTCCATTACACAATGTGAAAGCTTTCTAGCATCATGCATCTGTTCAGCTCATAAACTAAGTATTCATTCCATATCCCTGGGCCAATATATTCTAGCCTTTTCATTTCACACAGAGTTCAAGCCTCACAATAATGCTTTTGTCTCCAATGTTTCTTTAATATATGTCTGACTTCTGCTTCCATCTCACCTGATCGCAGGGTATCGGCGGGTCTGCCGGCCCTCTCGGTCCCCCAGGTCCCCCTGGTCTGCCTGTAAGCCTTTCTCTGATTCATTCATTTAGATTCCACGCTGATGATAGAACAACTTTGCCAAATTGCTGTGCTTATGTCCTGTCTCATGCAGGGTCCTCAAGGTCCCAAGGGAGCCAAGGGCTCATCTGTGAGTACTATAAGTGTTTTTAAAGGCATATTGTCACTGTGTGTAGGTTAGATTTGTCTTATTTGTATTCATGTTTCTCCCAGGGTCCTGCTGGTGCCAAAGGAGACACTGGTCTAGTTGGTCCTCCTGGTCCTCCTGTGAGTTTTTAAGATCACTACTGTTGCCTGTTTTACCCTGAAGTTAAAATTGTCTGTACTGTAGCATCGCACAAAACCTCCGCTCAGCCTCATGTGAAATCTAAAATGGTTTTTCCCACCACCCCCCTACAGGGCCCACCAGGTGAAGTCATCCAGCCCCTGCCCATCCAGTCACCCAAGAAGACCAAGCGCTCCAGTGACATGCAGTCAGACACAGCCGCTACCATCAATGACTATAGCGAGGGCATGGAGGACATCTTCGGCTCACTCAACAACCTCAAACTGGACATCGAACGCATGAAATACCCCATGGGCACACAGAACAACCCTGCAAGAACATGCAAAGATCTGCAGCTCTGCCATCCAGAGTTCCCTGACGGTAGGCTCAATCAATGCAGCAGTGCTGAACATAAAAATGAAGAAATGCTGGAAGAGATTTGATATATAAGCACACCCTCATCAGTGGAAATCAAAGTCAGACTGCAGTGGAGAAGAGCTTCCTAGCCCTCTTTAACTGAGACACTAGAGATTCTCCCCATGTTCTCAATGTTAGGCTGGGGGGTGTAGGCAGTGGAGAAAGGACCCAAATGCACACAGCGTAGGGGAGAAGAACAGGGTTTATTAAACGGGCAACAAAAAAGCACTTGCACACGGTAAGGTGACTGGGCAACAACAAGTCCAACAAGGGAGATATGAGGAAAGTCCAGAATCCAGGGAGCAAACACAGAAGACACGCAGAACATCAACACCACGTCGACATGGACAATGACGCGACAAGGATTAACTGAACAGAGCACAAGGGGAGCTGTGACAGGTGAACACAGGGGAACAGGTGAAACCACTCAACAGTCAGGGAAACACGAGGGCAGTCTCAGACAGGACACAGGAGGAATAGAGCTGTAAACCGCAAGACCCAAAATACACAGGACAAGTAACAGAGCACAGGAAACGCAACCACTCACACCGACACGGACCGTGACACTCAAATGTTGTTGTTGCTCAAGATACTCGAGTAAAAACACAGACCTTTTTGTTGAACGCAGTGATTGAGAACACTGCCAAGAGAAAGTTGGGCTCATCGGTGTTAGAACTTTTTCCTTTTTCCCTGGCATCTTTTGGCCTGTTTATATGTATAGCACGTTTAAATGATTTCTGGGCCCTCAACCTCCTCAGCACCATTAAGGGTTATCAACATGCAAAGTGCAGCAATACGAGTGATTAAAAAGTTGTCATTTAGAGCAGTATGGATTGGTTAAGATTTATTATTACTCATTTTACTCTAAACATTTTGTCAAAAAATTGCTGCACATAAATTCTACCTTCAGGCATAATAATAAGAGCATTTTATCTAGCAGCCATGAAAATGAGCAGTAAATTACTTTAAAGCAGACTTCCACATAGGATCAAGGAATTTAGCACACTTTATTTTGAAAAGGAGCTTTAAGCAATTTTTTGTGGACAGGACGTTTGAGTGTGCTTGCTTCTCCTTAGGCGAATACTGGATTGATCCAAACCAAGGCTGTTCTGGGGATTCCTTCAAAGTCTACTGTAACTTCACCGCCGGGGGCGAAACCTGCATCTACCCAGATAAGAAGTCTAATGGAGTAAGTGACTTTGGATTTGTTACCCACGAGATTCAAAACGGCCTGTTTCTAATCATCATTTCTCATCAGATATTAAGCCGTCATGTTACACACAGGCTGATGTTGTCAAAGGAAGCCATTTGATGTGCTTCAGGGCTAAGTGTGTACAGATTTGATAGTCACTTTTGTGCAGACAATGCAAACAACCACCAAAGGGCAAATACTGTAGAGTGATTTTGACTCGAATGAAGTTTGTAAAAACTAAGATAATAAAATAGCAAACAGGTTTATCCTCTGCGCCCAGATCATAAACTTTGATGTCACCCTTGAGGCGCTGCTTTACACAATAGGCTTTTTTTCATGTTGGCTGCATGATTCATAATAAAAAATAACGCCCATGATAATGTATTAATATGCTCTGTCTGGTTTTGTTCTCAGCAGGTCAGAATATCTTCATGGCCCAAAGAAGTCCCTGGGTCGTGGTTCAGTGAATTTAAGCGTGGCAAACTAGTAAGTCTATAGTTCTAACTCTCCTGTTTTTCCCGTGTACCTGTGCACGGACTCAAATGGCATGCAGCTGCTGATAGGCTCAAATAGCAGCACCACCCATGGAATTGTGAGGCAGTGGCCCAGAGTTGCTCCCCATAAAGAAATCCCAAACTATCTCTTGGTTTTAGTGCGTTCATATTTTAGACAAAAGCCAGAGTGAGAGAGAATTCAAAGTGCAAGCGCTATGCTTTCATCTAGAACAAGACTGACTTTCAGCTCAAATACTCGGCATCCTTTTGAACTAGTGCCTCATTTTCTGCTATTGTTAGAACATTACGATTCCTTGACTGTTCCATATAAAGTATCAATAAAACATTAAAGAGGATCCAAGCAGAATATGCACAGACTCTTAACATTCCAGTAGTCCTCGCTCTGCGCTTGAACAGTTAAAAATCATGTTGGCAAACATCAGCTACCGTGTTCTTGTAGTCAGAAATGAAAGAAAGTTTGTCCTGCTTCATCAAACCGGCATCATGCCAATGTGTTTACACAGATATAGGTTTTAAAAGACTGACTGAGACAGGATGTTATACAGCGTTGTGGGTGTAACGTACTGAGGGCTCTTTTAATACACGTGTACACACAAAGTTAACGTTCCAGTCAGGGTCACGTGTGTTCTGAAGAACTGCAGTATTTTTTTTTGCAGTATTCATTTCAAACTGTGAGAGAGCCAAAAGGGGTCATGAAGCTGACATTTATTAAACTGAGACACTCTATATTGTTTCATTTGTTGACATTCACACATGTGCTATTAAACTACCAAGTTAACCTAATGATGGAAAATCCAGATTTAATACAGTGATTATTTAATGTTGGCCGTGTTAGAATAAAAGACTAATTGATGCTTAAGTGTAGGGACTCTTGGAGCAGTGTCTCCTCTGGCTGACTGTGAAATAGTGTCGTTCCGGGTTGGCGATGCAGGCGAGAAGCTAGAATCCGTCTGAGCAGAGTTCAGTCTGGCCTGACTGTCTGAGCAAATATGACTTTGTTGAACAGAGGGCTTTATGTGATGTGACACGTCTTCTATCTGAACTCCTCAGCAGTTTGGTTGACAGTACTGTGGCTCCATTCAGTACAGTTAAAATGGATAGTGATAAAGCAGCTGGTGTTAATGTTACCACTCAACTGTCAGCCACTTGCCTTGCAAAAGCTGTTTTGTGAATTTGATGGCTTAAGAGACAGCGATGGTGACTGTTTATCAATTGGAAAACCTATGACTAATTGCTCAGGTATTTTTACATCAGCCAGTTTTATTCTAATTGCTCATTTCCTAAATTACCTTGGTTTTGTATGAGCCGGTACATACTCATCGTATCTTAATAAACTCATTACTAACAAAGGACATTTGGTAGCCTCTTCTCATAAAAATACAACTGAAATCTTTTAAATGCCTTCAGCACAAATAAACTACAGATCTTAGTTTCGAAATTCAATTCTCATGAGTTTATTTTACACTCATTCACATTTACTCTAGCAGGCAGTCAATGTATCTTCATCTTGCTTTTTGTTTTAGGTTCATGTAGATACAAAGCTGACTATTGATCTGATTTATGTGTCATCAGTCATCTTTGTCTATTTATCAAACCATGTTAAACAGGCTCTCGTTGCTTCTGGTTGATTATTGTATAGTGTGAGTGGAAAAGGTTTTGTTTTTTCTCATTTTCTTTTATTGTTTTGTCCTCTAACTGCTTTATTATTATGAATGACTATTGCTTTATATACATTACATTTTTCTTTCAACTTTCCTTTCTTACATTTCTTGTATATTACGATTTTTCTTTGTTTTCTATAAACAAATACATAAATTCCACTGTTATGTGAAATTGTAGACCAATGTTTGCTTCTGTTCTTTGACCGATCTCTCTCTGTTTGCCCGCCAACAGCTTTCCTATGTTGACGCAGATGGAAACTCAATAAACATGGTACAGATGACCTTCCTCAGACTACTGACAGCCTCGGCCAGGCAGAACTTCACCTACAGCTGCCACCAGTCTGTGGCGTGGCACGACGCCACCAGCGACAGCTACGACAAGTCGCTGCGCTTCCTGGGTGCCAACGATGAGGAGATGTCCTACGACAATAACCCTTACATCAAGGCCCTCTCAGACGGATGCTCGGTAAGCCCTGTCCATAGATACTGTTTGTCTAAATGAGCATGACGTCTGGCATCACTCAGAGTAATGCAAGAGATTCAAAAGGCAAATCGCAGCGTTCACTTTTTGCCGTTCGAACTTTGTCTTCCTTGAATTTTTTGGATACGCTAGCCAGCTAGTGCTATTTAGAAAAAATTCAACTCGTTAGGAGGATATTTTGCAGCAAAAGTCAAGCATTTAAATCCTGCTGTGTTTCAAAATAATAGTTGAAGAACTGTCAAGCTCTGAATGGTTGTAATCAGTTTCTCATCCATTTGGCACTTGCTGAACAGAGCTATAACTCCCGAAATGAAATCACATTAGTAGTGAAACAAGGAAGAGTGCAAAGCTATGATTGTAGCTGATGACAGCTGATGACTGTAAAAAAGCCCAACTCTTGTCGGGAACACTTTTCCCTGCAGTCTGAAGGAAATGACTGGACCGACCTGCTGCAATGATCAGCATGAACACACAGTAAAAAAGGTTTTGAGCAGTTAGAAATGTGTAAAAGCCAAAGTGTGTATTTTTCTGTGATTTGCTTGTCTAAACGTTTCCTCTGTGTCTCTGTGTTGGTGTCTCTCTTGTTGCAGACGAGGAAGGGCTATGGAAAGACTGTGATGGAGATTAATACTCCCAAAATCGATCAGGTTCCAATCATCGATGTCATGTTGACTGACTTTGGGGACCCGAACCAGAAGTTCGGGTTTGAAGTTGGGCCCGTCTGCTTCCTTGGCTAAATTAAAAAATGAAAAAAGAAAATAAAAAGGACTTGATGGGGCCAGCAAAGAAAGTCAAGTTGAGACATTTTGGGTACCACCAAACCCCATTTCTAGCCCCCCACCCTTTTCTATGCCACATGCAAGTTTTGAATAAGAGATGGTGTAGCAAACATGTCTTTCCATGTATGTACGTGTAACCCAGGAAAATACTTGTTGCCCTTGTAGGGCTCGAACCACATGACTTAACCACGTTATGGAGCAAAGGTGAAGGACATTTGAACGCGTGGCAGAGGAGGGTGAATCGGAGGTACCCAAGGGGGGGGGGTCGGGCGACATGAGGGGACACAGACCTCCTCTCTAGATTCTCCAGGTGCTGTATGAAAACGACTACAATGGTGCTTGTTCAAATAAAAAAACACAAAAGGTATAAAGACTTGCTAAGAAAGAAGGTGTATTTTGATAATTATAAAAAAAAAAAATACTGTAATTATTATTTTGTATAATACTGTTATTTCTGAATCCACTTTCAAAACTTGCATGTGTATCAGATTCCGCTTCCGGCTCTTTAATTTCAATGTTGGTTCAAAGGTAAATACAGTGTAAGTTAAAGACATCATTCAGTCAAATAAATGTATACTTCTGGCATTTTCTTTGTTGAACACATACTGTGTACTTGTCATGAAGCAAATAAAGTGAGCATTCAAACAATTCTCTATTGCTAAATTAGACTGTATGCCCTTTGTATATACTGACAGTCCAAAGCTTGAGGTTATTTGCTGTTTTGCCCTTGTGACCATAGGTGAAACAACTAGAAGTATCACACCAGCACGGAAACGGCAACATCTCCCACTAATGTTGTGATCCTGTGCTAGGAAGCAATCATGGCATTCATTTTTCCTTTATTTAATTCTAGTTGTTGTTTTTTTTGGTTTTTTTTGTTTGTTTTTTCTGACAGACTTTTTATTTTGGTTGTATACCTCAAACTTTCTTGATAACCTGTAAGATGCAAGGATGTTAAGCCCTGTATATACCTTGGTTAAGCAATTAAGTTTATATAGTTTTGGGTGGGGATTTTTTTTTTTTTTTTAAAGAGAGATATACCTTAACTGTTAGACACCCACTGTTCAAATCCGTCTGTGAATGCAATGAGAAGCCCTAGGTGACCCATTTTTGTAACTAAAATGAGAAAAATGTTTTAATGTGCTTTTTATAGTTCATTTAAATATTAAAAACTGGATTTTAAACAACAGTGAAATGAATGTCTCAATGGTTTGTGTAAGATGACCTTGGAGTGGATCTACCTACTGTACATGTCAAATGCTTTAAATCAAGGATATGTTTATTCGACTAAGACCTCCGGGCTGGTGCAATTCCATCTCTCTTGAAACCAATAAAGTACCATCTTACAGTCATTTCCTGTCATTCTGAGTACATGAATGGAAACGTGAATAAAATGTCTTCTTTTGTTTGTCATAGGAAGAGATTTGCTGCTCATTTCCACGCGCTTCTCAAAATTATTATGATTATTACGATGGAGCTATAGTTCACTGTGTGTGTGAGAGCAGTGTTTCTTTTTCATTCAGACAGAGCAAAACATCAGGGCTCATTATACACAAAGGATATGCTGTATAGGCTCCAATATACAGGGGAGGGGTTTTAGCAGAGTAATCTTAGCATAGGTGTTACACAGCTGCATGTTAGGAAAAATGGGAATTATTTTTGATGACAAAAACCTTTCAAATCTGAATTTCAATTTGGGCTATAGAGCTGTGTGGGATTATTCTTTATCATCTCAGAATTGCCTGTTAAGTGTTTTAATTGTTTCTACAAAGCAGAACTGTGTGAGACTTCTGAGTGAGAAAATTGTTATATATGCGTATGATAGTTTTGCTTGGCTCAATCTCGTCAAGCATATTTCCCTCCCAAAATGTCAAACTGCTTGCATTCAGTTTTCATCTCTGCCCCAAAGTATTTCTAATTAGGATACTTTCACAACTGTGCAGAATGTTGCAGCCAGATCACTGCAATCCTGCAACTCCCTTTACTGCCCTTGAAATTATGAGGGGAAGAAACAGGTCTAATTAGTATTCAGTCCTCCAGACCCTCCTTGAAACAAATGTTAGCAATGGCCTGTGCCACTTCAAAGGACTGACCACCGCTAAACCTTTTATTTTCTCCTTGAAAGGTGCAAAAGAAATCCACATAATAACAACTGACACGTCTGTGCTGAGCAGCAAAAAGAAATAGACTTTGTGTTTTCTTTGTTTTCTTTTTCATCTTTCTTTCTTGGGAGCGGGGGTCTTTGTAGAGAAGCGACCAAAGAGAATACTCATGTGGAACCGCACACACAAGGAAAAACAATCAAGAAGTGCCTCCCGTGGCTTCAGACAAGAATTCAGCCGCACGCTCATGTTACTTTCAACTTGCTTTTGAGTCCTTTAACAAATACGGTGTTAGTCTCAGGAGATTACTTGCATCCTTAATAGGTCTTTTTACATATTCACGACGCACAGTTTATTTAAATGAAGCAATCAAACTTCTTTGAGTTGTTGTGTAAGATCATAGTAATTATCTCCGACATTATCATATAAATAAATGTCAGTTTTGCTATTCTCGATCGCTGATTGACAAAGCCCAATTGTGATTTCAAGTATTTCCACTTTGTAAGAGCCCCTGCATTTGCTATTGTAAACACTGAGTGGTAGATCCCTGCCAGGAAAACCCCTCTGGCTTGCAAGAAGTAATGTTTGTGTGTGATTTTATTCTTTTTTTTTTTTTCATTTTACCATTGTGGATTGTTTAGAATAAGAAGAAGAAGAGGAAGAAGATATCAGCATGACTGAACAAACAAAGAGTGCCATCTACAGAAACACATTCTTTATTGACAATGATTTTTAACTGCCATTGCACTGTTTGACTGACAGATGATTGCTGAGACGTGTGGTGCAGAAACGCCACAACAATAGCCTGTTAGCAGCAAAGAGAAGACATGCCACTTGAAAGATGCTACATTGCAATGGCAAGTGGCAAAAACTCACTTTCAAATTTCAAAGGGATTCCCATCTCAAGAGAATTATTTTGGTTGCCCCTTACTATCTCGAGGATCTCCAGTGGCCCGGTTTCTTACATATAATAATGTCCTTCTCTGAATCTCAGTTTTGTGTCCTTTAATGGCTACCGTCCAGATCTCAGTGATCAATTTGACACAGCAGTCAAAACCTAAAACTACACCACTATTATATGCAGTTTATACATTATCAAAGCTTTCAAGCTCTTGCACTGACCTTATCAAGCTGTTATATTGACTGTAACCGGTGACTGTTTGAGATGAGTGAACACTATGTACATAATTACAAGGACATCATTCCCATGGACCATTTAGTCTTCAGCAACACCAGTCACCGCAACTGAGGTGAGACAAAAAGCCATTTGTGGCTGTTCAAATTGCACCTCAATTCCTCTGGATCATCGGATGTGAAGAGATTATGGAGCACCCCAGGGATCACACAGGGACCTGACAGCCACAGTGGGCTATAAGTGTAACTGAGATACTCATCTGAGACAGGAAAAGCTGCAGTCCTTCATTTGGACCCACCAAGGAGCAGTAAAACTCACCTTGAGATGTAGAATAATAGAAAGTGTCTCAGGTCAAAGTTGATTTCACGAATGCGCATAGAGGTGACATTGTGACACGGGGAGCAAACCCAGTTTGATCCTTTTTAATTGCCTTATAAAGAGACTTTAAAAAGACACTATTAAGAAGAACAAAGAAGTTGCTTTTTCCTGTTAGAATACCCAATACACAACATACAGAAAAATCAGTGTTTGACTGTATAAAGCTTCCCGGTGTGCTGGGCCCTATAACGCTACGCAGCTTATTTTTTGGGTAGAGTTAGACCGCCAGAGAGAGAGAGACAACAATTTCAGAGCTCTTTGTTGAGCAAGTGTATGGGTGCTTTTGGTGGTAAAAACAGGTTAATAATTCACATTCTGCAGTGAGATGTTTTTCTTGGCTTTTTTAGGTATTTTTTTCCAGGTGTAATATTTACAGGCTTATTATGTTGACCTTTCTACCACATCCTACCAACTATAGAATGACTCAAACTGTATTTTTCTATGACATTATTACAGTGAAAGTATTCTAATGCCACCTTTTCAAGAGGTAATTTTGGCTATTTGCAATTAGAGATAAAGAGAGGCTGAATAAAAGCCTAAATGTCATCAGCAAATACACAGAGCCGGGAGCACTTAATGTTGTGGGCTGAGTCACACAAAGAAAGTATATTGGAAAATTAATTAAATGTTTTGTATTACTCAATTATCATAATTTTGTTTGCAAGTAGGACGAGAATAATATTCCTCTTGACGCTCCACAAATAATTGCAATTTAGTTAAAAGGGCAGTTCAAAGACTGGGACTTGACAGACTGAGAAAAGTCACAATAATGAGCTTCATTGACCATCTGCAGCAGTGGCTCCTCTGGATCAAATCAGATAAACCAGCTGAGTGGAGGTCACCAGCTTTAATGCAAATTACGTTCACTAATGGCAATCAGGACCCATGTTAAATATTTGTGCTGGTGAAAACGGCTCAAAAAACAATGGCTTTTAACGTCTTCCTCCAACATAGGAGGAGTTTAACTGAAAGTAGAACCCCACACAGATACACTGATGTACAGTATGCCTCTCCCTGAACCAAATTTCATATCATCCATATAATATACTTCAAAGATTGAGTCCCCTTCACATTTGCTGCGGAATACAGTAGGGAGTGTCTCTATATGAAAGATGGGTTATCGCCACATGTACACTTCATTTTTATTATTCCTATTTGGCTCAACAACAAAAGCAGCACATTAAACATGCAGCCAGGCTGCTCGGTCAGCACAAATAGGGATTGAGTGGCAATAATTTTAAAGCATGATGCTGGCTCTCAGCTCCTCGCAGTCCTCAGAAAGAAACCTGGGGAATCTGGTTAATACACTGACTGGCTGGGAAACCCAAGGGAACGATGATACTTCTTGGCTTCTCGACTTCTCGACTTACCACTCTGTCACTATCACATCCATCCTTAGTAAACTGAGTGTATGGATGCAACACGCTCTAAGCTATATTTGTGATTCAGTTAATTAGCAACCCCAGCGGCCTGATGTTACTGTATTCTCTGAAGAAGAGATGAAGGGGCTGATCAACTACTGTAGGGAGCCAGGGAGCTGAAATTACTTTCAAAACAATTGACAACTACATGGGTTTATGTCAGTGCCACATATCTGCTCTGGGACTTGAAGTTCTACTGTTCACTCTCTGTCAAGGCATTCAAGTTCAGAGTCATGTAAGAACAAGGCTCTAATCAGGCATCTGAAAAGCAGATCTTGCACTTATTTATACACCTTTCTCAAAAAACATTTAAAGCGATTGCAAACAAGTTCTAAACTCCTGCCAAGATAAGCCAGAAATGCCAGGTAGAAAATCACTGTTATTGTCACCTTGACATTCTCATCACATTCTGGAGGCATAAGCAGCAAAACAGTGGACAACAGTTTGTCAAACACAAAGGTATTTGGGATTTTCTAGGATTTAAGCAGATCTGCAATTTTGCTAAAACAATTTCCCTCTCTGTAAATCAGTCACCTGATGTGCTATAAGGTGGGCTTTTGTTTTTAATGGAAAAAGAGTTTTTTAACTTAAAACACAACAACGTTTCAGTTAAATGCAAAAGAGAAAAAGCACTTTTATACATGAGGAATAGAATAGATCAGTGTATATCAATAAAAACAAGGTCTGACAGTCTTCATCCAACATCTCTAAAATATAAAACTGTAAAATATAGAGGTCTATGAAGAGTGCTGCTGTGTGCCTGTCAGTGTGCCAAAAATATAATTTGTGTGATTATCAGTGTGTGTGCACAGCAATGGCTCTAAATTCAGTTGACTATGATCTGTGTGACCTTTGCTTTACACTGTGCTGACATCTGTATATCCGCCACCTTTCAGCAATTCTATTAAATAATTTATCTTACTGTCATCATCCCAAATCAACTGCTTTTGTAATGATGGTTTTGTGTGGACACTGGATATTTGAACGCACATTAAGTAAGTGGTACACTTCACTGATATCCACAGACGCAGTATAGATCTGGGGTCATAAAGTATGATGCTGCATGACTCACATTCTTCACAGAATCTCACCAAGTGTTCACCTTATAGGATTAAATGCCAAAGAGTTTGTCATATTACTGTTAAATGTGAGAGTGTAACACTTCCTGCAAGCATATATATGATATTATGTTATATTTTTAGGTAGTTTGGTATCATTTGCGATGCACTGTCCTTTAGATAATTTCTGATCTAATTGGCTTTGTGACTTTTAGTTTGGGCACTCTGCTTCTTAAAGTGACTGTGTGAGACAGAAGTACAACCATTAAAGGAATAGTCTGACATTTTGGGAAACACACTTATTTGCTCTCTTGTCGAGCATTAGATGAGAAGATCACAGTTAGCTTATTTTAGCATAAAAACGGGCTAGTACCTACCAGCACAGCTAAAGGTCACCATCAGCACGTTATATCTCATTTATTCAATCCGTACAAATAAAACTGAAGTGTAAATATGATAACATCTCTGTTTTATTGGGTGTTATAATTCAATTCCATTTTATTTATATAGCACCATATCATAGCAAAGATATCTCAGGGCATTTTTTCATATAAAGCAGGTCTAGACCCTACTCTTTATATTTACAGCTGGAGTATTTCCAGACTAGTGGTTTCCCCCATTTCCAGTGTTTGTGCTAACCTAAGCTAGCCCGCTGCTGGCAATAGTTTCATATTTGCATATTCGTTGACATAACCTCACGTCAAACCACAAGTTCTCATTTATACACTTTTTAAAAAGATTAAACAAACAAGATTTAACGTGTTGATTAGTGAGCTTTATACGTGCTGGTAGCTTGATTTCTTTTACCTTTCGACAGAGACAGACCAGCTGTTTCAGGTCTCTATGCAAAGCTAAGCCATCTGCCTCCTGGCTGTAGCTTCACACATGAGAGTGGTGTCAATCTTCTCATCTAACTCTCGGAAAGAAAGCATAAAAGCGTATTTGACCAAAATGTTGAACTATTCCTTTAAGATGAAAGCCACAGGCATGCTTATTATACTTGAACAATAATGGTTCCCTGATTGTTAATCATTGCTATCATCTCTTCCTGCAGTACATCATCAAGTAATAATATTAATATCCCAGTCCTGCAGTGGTAATCACGTGATAGATGGTTACTGTCAGGAGAGAGGCAGAGGTTTTTGAATCTACGTTTGCAGTCAGAGTGGACTCCTGCCATCATTCACTCTCAGAACCTCCATCGAGAAAAACCTTGGACTGCTATTAATGATTCAGTGGACAAAATGACACTCCTGTGGCACCCGTGAACCGGCACCTATACGCTCTTGTTCTGTGTTCTCCTTTCAAAATCCTCAAGTGGACTTCAAGGCCACATTTAAAAGGGGAGATAAAGAACAGGAGGGAGTGATCAGAGAGGCACACCAAGTGATTGTGAACAAGCCCTAAGGCTCATGCCAAGGCTCCCCTCGTTAGAAAACCTGAGAGACTGTCAACAGCAGATCCACTGGGACCCGTAACAAAGCTCACCCCATGCCATGCTTCAAAGACACACTCTCATTTGAATAAATTCAGATGAGCCCTGTTCTCCACTCTCCCCGTCCTGTGCATGAGGTATCACAGCCGTGCATGGCAATGAACAGGACACCAGGCTCTCTGACCTCCCCAGCAATAAATTCTAGCGCATCTCCTGGGAGGTAGTGAGCCAGTGCGCTCTTAAATAGCAGGCAAAGGGACAAGCGTGAAGATTGTGTTTACCAGCCAAGGACAAGGGAGGCAAATCTCACAGGGCGGGGGAAGGCACCGCAGAATAGATCTTGGCAGCTACCTGTTAAAACATTTAAGAGGTAGACTTTTCAAATGCCTTTTTTTTTACTTGAAAGGGTAAGAGTTGACCTCAGGAAAATGAAAGCAGATGAGGATGAAGGGGCAACGCAAGGAAGGGATAGGTCCTTCCGTTCAAAGTTAATGAACAACGTTGGACTAAGGATTAAATCAGACCGATTTGACTATGGAGAAAAGCTGCTCGTACTAAAACAACACCTTGAATTCATTCTCTTAATAATAATTTAATTATACTGCCTTTGTTAAACTGGCACCTGCTTAGTGTGGGTGTATTATAAACAAAAGTAGGTTGTTGTGAAGGTTGTTTGAAGCAGACCTTGTCTGTCTTTGTGTGAATGGCTGCATAGATGATTCTCTGAATTATTAATTCTCTGAAATGCTGTGGTTAGTTGGGCAATTACCACTATATGTGGATAATGTGTGTATGTGAGTGGGTTTTTTCTTTTTTTTTTGTTGCTCTTTCAGTTTTTGTTTCAGGCAAGCCAGGATTTAATTAGTAAATACTTCACGAACAGTGAAACTCAATTCTGGTTTGTTTGGTGACAGGTTTACATTTTAACATCACCTTTTTCTAGCTTTATGTAGTCATTCAATCTCTCCTGCTCTATACTTTACCTCTTTACAATATCATGTCACTGTACTACTTGTTATTTACTCATTCTCATACTATACTACCAGTAGTATATTACCTGCTTCAACTGAGTGTCTCGTGTTATACTGATATAATACACAATGAGTGTGTTTCATCCTGTTGTTTCAAAAAAGTGGTAATTCAAAACGTTTTCATGCTTCGCTGAAGTGGAAAGGTTGTTGTCTTAATATTTACAGTATTGGATGGAAAATCAAACTGATTTGCATTTTCTATTACTGATTTTCTGGATGGAAAGTTGACAACTGTAATTATCCTGACCAAAATAAAATAGACATGAACATGAATCTGTTGGCTGCAGTGGTGGAAACTAACTCAAACACGATTTTACGATTTTCAGTACTTGCAGGCCTGTTTTACTTATTATATTTATAGTTTATACTTTAACTTCTGCTCCACTGTAATTCAGAGGTAACAATTAAATGCTTTACTCAACTGCATTTATTTGACAGTAGGTTACTAGTTTTTAAACTTTTCAGTTTAATAGTTTACCTAAAAAACAAATGATGAAGTGTAATCCACTAAATCTTGACAATTTACAAAAAAGCTGTGTCATGGGGCTCCTTGTCACATGTCACAGGTGTCTATGAGGTTTTAGCAGTTTCACAAATGAGACCTCTCACTAAAATGAGTTAATTCAAATGAATAGAAATTTGTCATTAATCATTTCACGCAATCCCTAAATTAGGAACCACTGGATTAAACTACCTAACTGTATAGAAAGTAGCTAAACCTAGCTCAAACAGCTACAGTCCAACAGATAAAATGCTATTTGTGCTTTGATGCATCAGTATTACCAATCTAATAATCTTGCATCTAATATATCAGTCTATGGGACCATTGCATAAGGATTACTTTGACTTTTTATACTGTACTTTTAATGCACTTGACTAATGCTAGTAATACTTTCGTAGTTTTACTTTTAATATTTTTACTTTCCACTATGAGTTACTGTTTAATTTAAGTAAAAGATCAGAACTCGTCCACTTCCGGATGGAAACGCAAACTAATTAGCATTTTCTCTCTGTCACTGATTTTCAGGAAATCTGGTGAAAACTTGCTCTACATTTGGATGGAAAATTGACTACTGTAATAATCCTAAACAAAAATAAAATACACATGAAAATTAATTAGATGGAATGGCTGACAAGAACAAGGGAAAGCCATAAAGATCTAAGAGGAATATATATCCTATCTACTGTTTCCCCCTAAAAGCATGCGCCTCTGTTGTCACAGTTATGAGAAATGTGTTTCCTCCAAAACAAGTTAGGGAGAATGTACAAGGTCAAAGATGTCAAAGATGTCTTTATTATCCCCTAAGGGCAATTAGTTCTACAATCAACAGTGGCAAATATTCTGCATGAAAGACATTTTCCTGCCAATTGCTGTCGTCACTTACATAATATCCAGACCCTCTTTATTTCTCACCAACATTGAAAAGGATAAACATTTCTGGTTCCTATTTTTCTTCCTCACCAGAATTGTGTTGATCTGCAGAACAGGTGAACTTAGCATCAAAATCTAAACTAATAGCATACTCAATACTACTTTATGACAGTGCAGCTTCACTCTGCACATTCAACACTAGCTCACATTCATCTGACTCACATTAAGAATCCATACTAAATCCATAGATTTACACAAAACAGTCAGTACTGGCATCAGACATAGTTAGAGGCAATTGTTATGCACTTCTATTTGACCAGGCAATGGAATGTTTGAGCTAAATCTCTTACTTGAGCTGAAAAATGATGATGTCACACGTCAGTGGTCTAATCCTTTGAGTTGAAAAAGCCATCCAAGGCAGCACAGTGCGGTCTGTGTGCCATGCTACCTGATTGTACAGTGTGCCCTAATGTATATGTGGCCTGATATAGTCCACCATGAGTTACTGTACTGTGTAAGCTGCACTGTCACTTTATGATTTGAAATGCCCACAAAATGATGTGATGTAACCTAATCTACTATGCTCATTTAGCCTCACTCCCTCATATAACAAGTCATTTATCCAGGACATACAGCACAGCACTCATGTTTATGTGACGAGAAAAAAACTCAGCCTTGAATTTAGAGGACATTAATGTTTTGGAATATGGAGACATTTTTGTTCCTGCCTTCAAGTGCTCTTCACATTTCATAAGTTCAACAGTGAAGGCATCAAGCTTCTTCCCACATTGGGAATTTTATTTAACAGCCTCATTACTTCAGCCCATGTTGATTAAAGACGGTTGTAAAGAACGGCGGAGCCATCTACCTCTGACTGTAAGTGTATTTATTGACAATAAATTCCACTAAATGAAGACTGCAGACGGGAGCAGACAATATTTCTGCTTTTAAATTTGAAAACCCAGGAAGGCAATTTCCCATTGAGACAGGAAATTAAAACACTCAGGGACGGTGGTGAACTGAAAGCTTCAGCTGCGGGGAGACAAATGGACTATTATTGAGCGTCTGACCACGAGCCAGCCAGCCTGACATTTTAATGACACATTTCTGGGATAATTTTACATCTGTGTGGCTTGGTCAAAGAAGGAGTCAAAGCACTTCTCTCCTCACCTTAATCACACACACACACACACACACACACAACCCTGTACTTCTACACTTGTAAGGACCTTCATTGACATAATGGATTCCCTAGCCCCTTACCCTAACCCTAATTTCCTCACTCCCAAGGTCTGCAACTCAAATTGGTTCTCACAAAGATAGCTGTACAAGAGATGACATGTACGGCACACTCTATCCTCCAGAACCAGGTTTTCGTTGTACGCATGCCAGGGCAGGCTGGAAAGGAGGACAGACATAGGGGGTTAGAGGGAAGATGATGAGTCAGTGTCCTGTATTAATCTGCAGTGCAGGGCAGGACATCAGGGAGGGGATGGGATTGTCCGCCAGACCCTAACTGCACAAACAAAACACAGAGAAATCCATTCAATTTTCCCTCTGCAGCATTAGACATGCATCTGACCCTTCCCAAGCCCTGTTAGTGACTGTTGCTTTCCAGTGACATCATAAAACAAGAACCCAGACATTTTAAATATCCACTTGATGGCTACATAGCTTTTACATGATATTGTGCTAAAAGACTCAGGCTAAAGCTCCATGTCCAGGAAGTCAGCATCATTACCAGGCGATGATCTAGCCATGCAGAAGACATTCTATTACAGTGTAGAACGATACAGGAGCATCCAGGACCGGCTTCCACACAGAGGGAGAAATAACGTTACACAGTGGATTTGCTAGTTGGGATTGGGTTATGCAATCGGTAAACCCACAAAATATCATAGTATGAAATGTCCCTGGCCTTCGAAGTAATATTAGATGCTGTATTTTGTAGTTTTTGGCTCAACTTGGCTCCTCTCTCCCGACGACCCCTCGTTCACCCGCCCTCCGGCCAGCTACTCTCTTGTTCAAAGTAAACTCAGAATTCTGTATTCTCGTGTTCTACTTCTCTCTCTCTACACTCAACCTTACATGTCAAGTCGGTGTGTACTTTTACTCCAAACCTGACCAACTTGCATCTATGTTGTTCTGGCAGCAGTCAGTGATAGAACCAGCTCCTGCTCTTCCTCTCCCCCTGCCATGGCCTCTGTCCCTTCCCCTGTACTCAGCCCTCCCCCTCTAGCCTCTCTGTCACTGCTTTCTTCTAGTAGAGCTGCAAAATCTTCAGAACTTGTATCCTGAACTGAAAGAAAATGAAAATGTATAAAATGGGTAGTTTTATTTGATGCTTTCCATATTTGAGGAATGCTGATTGGCAGTAAGTGAAATACATAATGGTAAACTGTAATGATAAAAGCAAGATAAACTACAATGATGCACAAATTGGTATAAACGGGTAGCCTATTCTCAGCACACATATTGGGTGCCAACTCAGAATAACACAAAGTTAGCAAGTTCAGTTGCTGCTGCTGCTGAGAGAATTAAAGACTCACAAATGTATTATGCAAGCATGGACTCAAAATCTCCATATGAAGATGGCGGTTTTAATAAATCCACAAATATCAGTATCGCCCAAAAAAATTAAAAGTTAAAAATTGCTTGAGTCTTAATACAAACATCTAGCCTTGTATAACCTTAGGCTTTGAGATTTGACCATCAGTATATTCCAGGAGTGATTTTGAATTAATTATTCAGAGTCATCCATGAGTGTCATTGAAGGCTAAAAGTAGCTTCAATAGAGAAATGTTTGTGAATTCAAAATATGAACTTTTGCTGAACCTTGTAGGGCACGAGCAGTATAATTCAGCTGCGGTTCAGCATGGACGGGCTGACATTTCCCCCAGTCTTTTCAGTCATGCAGTTGGGCAGTAGGATTGCTTGTCCTCACACCTCTGCTGCATACAGTCTACCATGTCAAACAGAGGGGGAAAGATTGAAGAAAGACAAGTCTCTTATGATTCCTGCAAGCATTCAGTTTATTATGACTCATGCGGCACCACTGTTGAACCAATCAGCGGAAAAATTCACCCTTGTCATCATCAGTAGTCCGTGTGTTCTTCTGTAGGACATGATATTAGGATTAACAGTCCTGGTTGGCATGAAAGATTTGCAGTGTTATACAGGTATTTAGTCTTTGTCAGCAATGTTTCTTGGGGTTTTTTTTCCACCTTAAAACACTGGGCTCTTCACTGTTCCTAAGAAACAGAAGTAACGGAAGTGTCACGTGGGTGTTGATTTAACTCTATGGTATTTTGGAGGCTGTAGTTGCTGGTGAGGTTGAATTGTACAGACCTCATGCTGTTAACACCTCATGTGTGGCCGAAGCCATCCTGGAAGTGCCCCCTCATGCACGGGCTTCTTGTCTTTGTCAGACCACCCAGCATGCTTGCCGCCTTTTTATGGAGTTCACATTGGCAGGTGCAGCCCAGGTTGGCTGGTTGAGTGCCCATTATACAAACTACAGCGTGTAGACACTGAGGCTAAACCCACAGAGGACTGTTAGAAGGCTTCTGTCCATTGAACTTGAATTATAAGACATAATGCTAACAGTTTATTTTAGCTCCCCTAATTTAGCATTTTTATGCAGTATACAAACATTTAGCATATGGTTTATAACATACTATAATGTAATTGTATGCAGATATAAGGACATTTTTAATTTGTGTTTAAATGTTTATTTATGCACTGTATTTGTCTACAATTATAACTATATTATATATATATATATTATATATTATATATTTTATATGATTATACCTGTATTTTATTATAATGGCATTCTTTTTCAGTCTTTTTAAAGATGACTTTTTGGCATTTCTCCTTTATTTGACAGCAACAGTATAGACAGACAGGAAAGACTTGGGAGAGAGACGGGATGACATGCAGAAAAGTGCACAGGATTCAAACTTGCACCGCGGCAGTAATAATACGTTGTAAGCGCTCTACACAGTGTGGTTACGTAGAAAGGAGAATGGCTTGTTTGGCTTTCACTTAATTGCTCTAACGCTTTGGCTAAATTAGCATAATCTTGTAAGTGCCAGATGCAAAGGCAGGGAGCATTGAACTCCACAAGTCAGATCACAACTTGGCCGGTACTTTCTTAAGTATTGAATGTGACTAATAAGAAAAGGCATATGTTATTGTGGAAGATAATAAAGAGATCTATATTTGGTTCAAACAAAGGAGGAGTCATACTCCAGAGGCCACTCAACTTCTAGCATTCAAGAAGCAATTATATGAGAGCTAATTGGTGCAGTGTGCATTGTAATTATAGCACATTGGGATCAATGTGTCATTGTTGAAAGTTCTTGAGATTCATTTGAAGTGCAGAGACTGCACAATATACCATGAAACATTTCTGCTGAAAAAATTGAAGTTATCAGCTTTTTGTTTTTTTACATAAAATGTCTTGTTTGCAAAAATCTTTCATTTAGATGATCATCCTCAATCTTTGCATATATACCTTAAAACAGTGTAGAGAAAGGTGGTGGTGCACGTTTTCAAAAAGTTCGACATTTCTCCTGCCACATTTGGTCAGTGGAATTAAAAGATGGATCTAATTAATTTTGTGCTACGGCAATGTTAAAATCTCTAATTAACGTATATTTCTGAACAGCTGTGTTTCAATCTCATTTGTAAAACTGTTCATATTCTTAATGTGAAATTTCTCACTTTTAATGACAGGTATCCTGTGAGTTTTCATTGTAAATCCACATGATTTAAATTTAGAGTTTCTTACCAAAACAATTTTTTAAGTAGACATATTGGCATGTCACAAGAGGGAAAGCTCAGATGCAAATAATGAAAGGAATGTCTCACTGCCATCAGCATGCACAATACCAAGACCTTGGAAATGATGCACATAAATGGAATTCAGCCATCATTCCTTTTATAATTAAAGATAAGATAAGCCTTTATTGATCCCTAGAGGTGAAATTCAGGTCATAAATAAGTACAGATAGAGAGAAAAGTGAAACATACATAATGAAAAGTATATAAAATAAAGATAAGAATTTAATAAATAAAACTCAAACTTGCAAGGCAGGACCAGTGTTGTACTTAAACTAAAGTAATAGTGCAATACAAGTGAAGAGGAAACATATTGTGACATATTGTGTTTATCCTTAAAGGCCATGCACACCTACGATAAACCAACTCAGGTGATTTAGATTATTTTAGCTTACTAGACCGCTTTTTCGGAACAGTGTGGCCTGTATAGACTTCGCTTGACTTACGTCTCCCTGACTCTCCTGCTAGCTGCATTGAACCTGCTAGGGCTGGACAAATTACCCCTTTATTATTGCCTCCATTTGGCCATGCAAGTGGAAACGTGCTGAAGTGAAGTGTGAGTGGCATTTAAGGCAACAGGTGATGATGTTGAATCTCTACCAGCTGATAATCTTGCAGCAGCAGGTGGTAGAGCTGTTTTCACAGGTTTTATGCATTGACAGAGATGGTACTGTACCTTTTCTGCAGGGGTTCAGGCCTAACAAGTCACGGGAAATTTGTATTTATTAGTCAGTATTGATAATGATCCTGGGAGAGGTAGTATTTGGTTTACATGCTGCACAGGGCAAATGATTAAGATAACCAGCACAAAGTGGAACTGTGCTGCTCGGGTTTTGGAGGGCACCTATCCTTATTAGTAGCATCACATATTGCAACATATCTATGGCCACCTTCAACCTAAGATGGTCTAATTAGGCAGGGGGCAGGGCTTTCAAAGCCTTATGTTGGAAATGTTTTGGTGACACCAGCTTGCAGTCTTAGTCTTCCTCTTCTCTTTAATGATGCTCTCTGCACCCATCTTGGATTTGTTTGCTTTAGTTTGATTGTGTTTAGTTCATCCATTGTTCATGTTACACACACAGATTCATAGAATCTCCCACACTTCTCTGCTGACTTCAGCTACTGATACCCATTACTAATGCCAGCAGTTCTCAAAAGTGTATCACTGTGGTCAAAGCGCGCATGTAAGTACTTGCACAATAGAATTTAAATAATAAAGGGGGGGGGAAAATCCACACTAAAGCACCACACATGGTCAAAAACTTCACATTACTGCTCCATTTATAGTATAATGTGTTATTTTCAAAATTACAAATAGCAGAATTGTTTATCAGTGGCTAACAGCCTTAGCAGAGGTCCACTCAAAGGTCCACTTTTCAGACCCACCAGCTCTGCAGAATGACAAAAGACCCCTCACATTGAATGTGCTATTTCTTCCCCTCTATTTTTTCTTTACCACCAAATACCACTTGATGTTGCTGAGCAACTAAAGCCAGAAAAGAGCAAGATAGAGAATGAAAACAGAATATCACAGCAGAGGGAATGACAGAGGAAGGACGCTACAGCAATAGCACATAAGGTTTCTTATATGACTTGAGCAAATGTGCAGGAATGCAATTCTGGAACAAAATGCTAAGGAGACAGAGAAGGGGGTAAGGGGGAAGTAGAGTAAGCAGTAATAGAAGAATTTTAATAAAAATTGGATATTGGTCTTTGATGTTGTCAAGCTCTGGCATGAAAAACATGAAACACATGCATATCTTTGTCTAGGTGCTATGGCTGGCAAACTAATGTCAGTCTGTCTTTTATAGCAGAAGAAGAAAGACAGAAAGAAGGAGACTGAAACAAGACACATCATATACTGTATATGGTGCATACATATCTTCACCATAAAACAAAGTATCAAATAAATAAATGTATTATTTATTTATTTATTTATAATATTGTAATTTAAACAATATGTGGTTTTAAAGTCTCAGGCGGTATTTGGTTTAGTCCCATTGTAAGGAACATTCTCGGTGTGTGTGTGTGTGTGTAGCGTGCTGGGCATCAGCGGTCAATTGCGCTGCTTTCGCGGTTTACTGCAGGGATGATTGTTCATTGTTGCGATGCTTTTCAGTGCTGGTGTTTGATGCTGTTGTCTTATCATTCGAGGGTCATTATGATGTGCATGTAATGGTAAATGCTGGAGTCTCTGTACCACTTTTATTGCTTTATTCTGTATTATTTGTAGGTGTCAGGAGTGGTGTGGGGACCGTGTTTGAGGATGTAGGTGGATACGTAGACTTTCATTTGGGTTTCATCTGCAGATTGCTTTTTGCTCCATCATTATAGTATATAGCATATTACAGTAATAATAAATGAGTAATACAGGAATGTCACCCTTTTTTGTACTAAGTGCAGAAGTGCTCCTTTCAAAGCATTGGGTATGTTTGTTCCCTATTGGGTTATTGCCATGCCATGTGTCACAGAAGAGGTGTACTTGGGCCACTCAAGTGTAAACGTTAAATGAAACCACCTAAAAGTCCAAGTGCTCAGCAGATGCGTTTTTGGTTGCCTCAAATACCCCACTGGTTTGCACAAGTGTTGCTCTGGTTTGGTTTTTTGCCAAAAGCTTATAGCGCATGAAACCCTTACTTATACGAAGGGGCATCCTGAAGCGACTCTTAATTAATGCTTCATTTTTGGGAGCATGCACACATTTGTGTGTTTTGGGGGCATTTTACAACATGCGGTAAAACCTTCAGTGAAACCTGTCTTTAATCAACAGCTAACTCCCTATAGGATTTCAATTCAATTCAATTCAATTCAATTTTATTCATATAGCGCTATATCATAACAAGAGTTATATCATAGCACTTGTTAATATAGAGCAAGTGTAGACCAACTCTATATGTATAGACCCAACATTCCCAGCATGAGCAAGCGCTAGGCGACAGTGGCAAGGAAAAACTGCCTTTTAACAGGCAGAAACCTCGAGCAGAACCAAGCTCTTGGGCGGTCATCTGCCTCGACCGGTTGGGTAGAGAGAGAAAAAACATGGGGGGGGGGGGTATAGTGAGAGCAGGATGAAAGAGAACACACAGTAGCACAGTACAATTCCACATACAGATGTAAAGCAATGGCAGCTACAATGTTACTGATGTTCAGTGACTTTGCTTTCAGTGGGGAATTGGACAGTTACAGGAGGGTCTGATGCTTCTGCAGGTTTGCCATAAAATAACAACAGATACATAAAATATATTCTAGTCAGTCTGTATTTGATTCTGCAGCATTATGTCAATGCAATGCCCCAGATCATACTGCTTATCTGTTATGCTTAGCTAATTCTAAAGGGAGTTCTTCAATTTGGATCAAAGCCATTGGGGGACAACACTGTGGCTAAAATTGCTAAATCTTACTTACCAAGACTCTGACTGACCACCTCATGACACATTCCTATTCACCAGACTACTCAATAGGTGACCTCTTGGCAAATGAATGCAGATGAAAATCTACATGCCACATTCATTCACACACATAGACAGGCACACATGCTTATCCCTCTGTGATGCATTAACCTCTAACCACCAGCTCGCAGTCTGATAATTTGGTAAATACACACACACATCTGCAAACATTTCAACATGTGTGCCGTGAGGATCTAGCGTTGTATATACACGTCTGTTTAGGTAATTGATACATAACACATATCAGTTCTGTCGTATTGTACAGACAGTCTTTGATGAGTCAAAAATACAGTGATAGGATAAGGACAGCAAGAGAGGTAGATGGAAGGCTGTTTGAAGGTGTAAAAGAGCAGAGATGAGATGGATGCTTAATTATCAAAACAAATAGAACTTCCCATTAAATGACCTCTAATGCAGAAGAATAATACATAGATATAAGTTAACAGCATTACACATGACAAACAGCAGAACCTGCAGTTCACAAGCACAATCTTCTGAAAGAATATAGAAGTAAGCCCATTGGTCTCCTCCTGTAGAAGGTCTGTTTAATTTTAATTACTGCAACTTAACCATCTGAACTAGCTCTATTACAACCTGCTCCATTAAGACTCCATTATATTGGAGTAAATAGGCATTGCATCTCTACTGGATTGTTTTTTTTCCTAATCTACTTTATAGATTGGATTTAATTCATTTTATCATTTTATCATATATAAAAAAAAGTAGGGCTCACAATTGTCTAATTAACATGCAAACATGGATGTAAGCCTATTTCCTTTTCGGTGTCACAGTTTCCTCTTCAAACAAACGGGGCTGAGGATGGCTCTGTAGATCTCATTGGTAAGCAGTGCTTAAAGTGCGTATTGAAAAGCAGTTTCATTCCCTGTTGCTTTAAACTATGACAGGAGATTTTTTCTCTGCTACGGAAGGGAACGCTGTGTTGCAGTCTGAACACAGCAATAACCACCTGAAACAGTAGGCTGCTCTAAACATGCCGGATAAATTGTATGGAATAAGAGCCAGCATATCAGACCCGAAACTATGGGTCATGTTTAAAATGGGGACGGATATGAAATGCAAAAATGCAGAAGGTAATTATAGTATTTACAAAAAATATTTTCCCTCACCTACTGCATGTACAGGTTGTGTCCCTGAGTTGTGAAGGTTTCAAGTTTCACATACTCACAAAGTACAGTAAAGGAAAGGTTGGTTACCCTTTCAGTCTGCTATTCCCACACCGACCTTTTGTGTTTGCAAATGCAACCAGACACAAGTTCAGCGTCCCCGGTGAAACCTCCAGGATTTTCCTACTCACATTTCTATTCCTTACACATCTCCTCAGTGTTTACTTGAGTGATGAGTTGTGTTGAATGAAAGAAGACTGACCTTATACAAATGAAAACTTTGAGCTAAATGCTAATGTCAGCATGTTAACATGCTCACAATGACAATACTAAAATGCTGATGTTTATATGTATAAAATGTATAATATTTACCATGTTCCCCATCTCAGTTTATTGTGATAGCATGCCAAAAGTTGCTAATTAGCACTAAAATAAGATAATCCTTTGTTAGTCCCTCAGTGGGGAAATTGCAGTGTTACAGCAGCAAAGGTGATAATTAAAAAAAGCAACAAGCAGTAAATAAGTATAGCATGCAAAAGAAAAATAGAAGGTAAAAAATATGTGTATATATAAAAAAACTACAGACATGTGTATATATACTATAACTACGATATGTGTATATATACAAAAACCTCAGAATTTACATTATTGCACATATGAGTATTGCTATTGCACATTGAATGAGGTACATTATTGCACCTCACAAAGAAAAAACAAAAACAAATCACAAAGTACAGCTGAGGCGGAATGTCATTAGTTTTGCAGGTTTTTGGTCATAAACCAAAGTACTGAAAATTTGTCAGAACAAAGTACTGAAAATTTTGAGTTTTTTTAACATTGATGCTACATGAAAAGTTAAGGGATCAAAGTACAATCCATCTTCGGGAGGAAGACCCAAATGTCTGTACCAAACGTCTATGCGCGTGCATTCTTAGCAATCTTCTGCATGCAATACACACAGCCGCATGTCATTTTAAATGTATTTAGGTGTAGAGCTGGTAAACATTCTCAGTTTCTCATTTTGATATTACAATAGTTGCCTTCTCTCACTCCACACCAACAGTCTATGCTAAAGTGTTATCAGAGAGTAGCCAAGCCTGCAAGAACATCTCCCCTTGGTCTATTGCTTTAATCTGTATGTCTTTCTCCAGTGACTCCTAAGACCCTTGAGCAAAGGTGTCACTGAATATACAGGGCTACTGGCAAGAAAGTGAGAAATGCATCACTGCTGTAATGAAACACACAACAGATCCAGAGCCATGAAACTAGACCTTACAAACCTTCACACCTTCAGAAGTGTGAATGGTATTCTTAACAGTGACAGCTGGTTGTCTGATCTGGTTAAGCAACACCACGAAAACAAAAAGAGAGAAATTAGACAGTTTAAGAGGAGACGCGAAAGACGGTGCAAATGTGACCGATCTGTGGAGAAAATGCACGCGAAAGCACAGAAGAGGCGGATGTAGACTGCGTGGAGAGACTTCTTCTTCACGACACTGGACGAGAACCCCCAGAGCAAAGTGTCACGCAGCTGATGACCAGATTATCATAAGACTTCAACTGCCAGCACTGCATCTCATGGCGTTGTACCGCTGCTTTCCTAGAGGTAGCGTCGTCACACTAGCCTGCTCCGGCACATCATCTCCCTACTGCTGCTCCATTTCATGAAGTTTCATGAATATCTCGGGCATGAGATATTCATGAATCTAGCCCATATAAAGGTAACCACAGACGTGTGCAGAGCCCATCCGTCGACCTTGTAAATAAAAACCTCTCAGCTCTGGCTCTGAATGAGAGTCATAAAGAACCAAGGCATTCCTCTCCTCCTGAAGAAAATGCGAGGAACCCGTAGTCTTTTTTCCATGATGGCATTTTGTTGTTGCTAAGCCTGTTTCACATCTGCCTTTTTTCTTCCCCCGATGACCTTGAAGGTTAAGAAAAGCATATAGGGCTACCAGAGACTTCCTAGATTGTGAGAGGCAGAGGTAGTTCATATACAAGGAAGCACACCTACTCTGACTCTCTGCCAGCACGATGCCCATTGCAACACTTTGTGAAGGCTGTGACATTTGGGCAGCACTAGCAGATCATTTATGCAAATGTTAACCATTTGTTCACGAATACACATTCAAGAAGGGACTAATACGCTATTCTTTGTTTTGGCGGTTCCTTACAATAAACGGCTATCAAGGTTTTTTGTTTTTACTATCATTATCATCCATGCAGAACTATTTCAGTGGAAACTAAATGTCAAACTATCACAAGAGGGTCCGTTTAGACACATAGCGATGATAAGATGTGTGGGCACTGAAATCAACAAGAGCAAAGCCCTTTTTTTCCCCCCTCTCTTTCATCTTTTTCCCTTATGGACTGAAGGTGAACATGAAGGTCACGGACAACTTGACAACCCGATAGGCTACATTCGGTGTCATGGACGTGAAATAGATAGATCGATAACCCCCGTAAACCCATCAAGTGATGTCACATGGCTTTGTGTGCCTCCCCTGCAGTACGCAGGAGCTGAAGCATCCCAATATTTTCCCCCCTCGCTCAAAACTTTTCTCCCTCAGCACTGTTGTCAGTCGGAGCACCGGGGCTGCTGCTGCTGCTGCTGCTGCCGGGTGTCATGCCGGTGAACGTGTGGTGCCCTGTGCCGCCGTCGAAGCGCCCTCTCTGGGATTCGGTAACAGCAGAGTCGCGGTGAGGTGGACAGCAGGACAGCAGCGCGGTGTTGGAAGGACTGCACGTCGGAGGAAAGTGGCTGCCCGGAGCCCGTAAACATGCGGGTCCTGTTGAGCGTTCTGTACCCGGTCCTCTCCCTCACCATCTTCGGATTGTATCCCTCTATGGTGAGTTTCTTATTTCATGCGATGCTCTCGTCTGGCGTCCTGTCACCATCAAAGCGCTGCTGTAGTTAGTGCTGACTGTTAACGGCGGTGTTATACGGGACATCCAGCTCGCCCCGATACGAGCCCGGTTCTTTTGTGCAACGAAAAACTTCACTCAAACGTCCTGGTGTTGCTTTATTTACCACCTGCAACATCAACCTCCTGTCAGAGATTTAAGGAGCTTCACAAATCCACAGGGCGCAGCACACTTGGGTGTAGATTCCCTGCAGTTACTTCCACAATAATGATTCAGAGGTGTCATGAAACAAGTAGCCTAGTATGAATTCATTCCAAAACTTCTGACTTTTTTGTTGTTTTTTGCTTTTCTTGAATGCAGTGCTAGTTAGTAGAGTATGTGTGTGAGGCGTTTACACACACAGCCTCTTCGGTCGTGCAGGTATCTGAGTGCTGTTTTGTCGGACAAGAACCGCCACTTTACATTTACGCTAAGTAGAAATAAAATGAAAATAGCTTACTGTATCAGCCAAAGAATGAACAGAGCCATCGTACTTTCCCAGCATGGCATTGCGTTAACTGTCTGCACCAAAACAACTTTTTTTGTGACCAGTCACCTTTTATAATTCACCCATCTTGCCCACTTGTGGATCTCCTTCTGTTTGTAAGCTAAATGAGTTCTGCTGCAATTGTGAAAGCAGGTACATCTCAGCAGAGGCTATTGACTGTTTTCTTTTCTTAAACATAGTGATGCTTAAAAGGTGCTTCCATTGCTGTTGTATATAGCGAATAGTTCTGTTCTGTCAGAACCTCTTTGTCCCCCACCAGGGACCGCCTCTCTCCTGTCTTAATTTAATACTGTGTTCCTGTTTCTGTCACTATCCGGTTTATTCCTTGCGCTTATCAAATCAAATGTGAGGGAAATGGAATTGCGTGGGCAGTGATTTGTAGTTTTCGCACAGATGGAATAACCGTGACTAAAGCTGACAACTCAGCCCCAGGTCCCGTATGATTTATGGGTAAATCAATGTGTGGCTCACCTCCGGGTCTGCTGGCGGTGAGGGTGTGGAGCTGTCCACTCCCTGGTGCTGAAACTTCACTACACACGGCCGTGCAGGGGCTGGCGATGCAGCAGCGCACACAAAGGGAGAACACGTTACAAATCATTTCATATGCAGCTTTCTGAGCCTTTTTGAGCGGAGTGTAATGATGCTGACGAGACACGCCCAATGGCAGATAGTGCTTTATTCAAAGGCTTGAGATAGGCGATAATTAAATGAGTCCATTGACGATGGCAGTTTTGCTAATCAGTTCATGCTTTATGTTTGTATATATGTGTTTTTCAAGTAGAAACACCAAATGTCTCTTAATTCCAGTACAGCCCTTCAAATGTGAGGATGTGCTTGTTGTTTCTGTTTCATATGATGTCAAATGGCTTCTTTTTTTTTTTTTTTTTGACTGGTGGTTATACAGAAAAAAGTGATGCCTTCGGTTTTGTGATTTTTAACACATTAACGATTAAGCAGTTCAGTGAAAAAGTGCTCGATGGATTGAAGAAGAATCATCACTGTCCTAAGCTTTCCTGGTCTACAGGGTTTTGATATTGTGTTAACAGTGAGCTCTGGATATCTGTCATTCTTTTTATATTTTAGAAATATGCTTCTGCAGTGTTACCCCTGGTTACCTCTGAAGACTATCATTCAGTTCAGTTTCTATCTTTCCTCTGTTTGTGATTAAATCAATGAATATGCCACTGCCATTGAGGAATATGAGATGTTGCTTGAGCAAGAGCTGCATGCAATTTGCCAGCATGGCCCCAAAGGCCTTTCTGCTTCAGTGTTTAAAAATTATCTGGAAAGGCAAACCTTTTATGGTTTTACACTAAAATGGAAATTATTAAGCTGTCACTCTCAGACCTGGTACACGAGGCTTTATTCATTTTAGTACAGGGTGGCAGCCTCTACCGCTTGGCATTTAGGTTTATGTGTTAGTGTGGCCTTTTGTTTTTTCCCAAAGGTTCAGTTTAGCAACTTTAAAATAACCTATTACATCCCAGATCTATGCTGGATAAACTGGCTAATGCTAGGGCTTATGGTATGGATTACCCTTTGTTGTGGTGTGGCATGATCCGGTTTGGCAAATATTACCTCCGCAGTGTACACAACGGATCTCTAAGGAGCCTTTGTGCGAAAATGAAATATTTGTATAGTGTAGTTTTCCCTTATGGTCTGTGCCAGCCGGTTAATTACACAGTGGATGCTAATGGCACTGTGTTACTCTCATCATGATCAAAATGATGACTGGAATTTGTGTTTTATGGTTACACATTATATTCTGCACCTGGAGGACATATCGATTGGAGAAGAAAGAGAGACTTAATAGACCTCTGGAGTATGACGTCATTCCGGAGACAGCATTCAACTGCCCACTTAAAATTCAATAGACATATCTCTCCTTAGTCGTCACACCTAATTGCTGTAATGTTGTCTAAAATCCCATTTTGAGATTTTATGTTTAATCATGCTGATTTTATGTAAGTTATAATTCAGGTTCTTTCTGCATCACCATTCATTCTAATGTAACACCTCTGTTCTGATCTGGTGAAGCCATTATTAAGCAGGTTATGATTTTGTTTGCATGTTAGTGCAGCACAGTACCTCCAGTATCACAGTACTTCCAGTACCACAGTATCTATGGTATTTCAGTATCTACAGTATCAAAATATCTACAGTATCACAGTACTTCCAGTATCACAGTATCTACGGTATTTCAGTACCTCCAGTATCACAATATCTACAGTATCATAGTATTTACAGTATCACAATATCTACAGTATCATAAGATTTACAGTATCACAGTACTTCCAGTATCATAGTATCTACAGTGTGACACTACCTACACAATACCTATCTCCAGATGAGTATGTGCATTTATGACTTTACATTTGTAACTGAAATGTGTTTTTTTAAAGATGAAAAGGGCAGTAGACAGAGGGACTATTTCAGCTATGCTACAACCACCAATTTGTTGGCAGGACGAGGCTTGTGCCACGTTGCTGGGATATGTAGTCATCAGGTCAGTACATCATAAACCTTAATTCTTCATAATATGTTTGCACCTTGGTGGAAAAACTAGAGTTGCTGTGCATAACGTGGACATTTATGAGCTCTTGTGTTCTCTCGGGGATTTAACCACAACACCGGTGGGATGGAGCTTTGTGTAGGCTCTCTGCGTTAGCTGCTGTGAGTAGGTGGCAGGCAAGCATACGCACACCCACCCACCCACATGACGTCACACCCACGCACAAAGTCTTCTAGTGGAAATGCCAGTTTTGCCGATTTACTGAGTTGCAGTTTGCAGCTTCTGTTGAAAGGCTTCAGGTTTTTAATCATGCGTGATCAAGCTTTTGATGACACACGAAACATATGATCTGAAATGTGACCACAGCTGCAAAGGTTGGGGAAATCCTGAAGAGACAATGTTACATCCTTTCATTGATATGACATCCTGTTGCTCATTAATCACATGACACACCGAAAGGCACTCTTTGAAGTCATTGTGCATTGTAGAGCTTAAGCGGCCGTCTGCCAGGAGCTGATGTGGTTTCTTGCCTGTTTGAAATCCTTTTGCAGCTTTCATTAGTTTATGTAGATGATACAATTTGGTGGTAGGGAAATGTGTCTGGCACAGATGCCATATTATAAGATGAGAGGTGCTGTGAACAGAACCGCACCTACACATACAAAATATGGTGGAGGTTTTCATATTTCACATCACCGTTTCCATCAGGGGCCAAATCAAAGATGACATGCTCTAACTACATATGTGTCAACACAAACAAAGAAAACAGCTAGCCAGCAAAGTCATTAGTTGCAATGCTGCATGTTTCATGTTTGAGGCAGGCAGGGGGTTGTCAGAGCTGATGGGCTGGAAATAAAGAAAGCAAGTCCACTGATGATGGATGAAAAGCATTTATACCAGCAGCAGGGTAAATTTATGGTGCTTTCTTCTTGGACTTAGAGAGTTGTTAGACCGTTTGAGCCTGTGTGAGGTTATAATGAGTTTTCTGTCACTTTCTTGGAATTTATGGTTTAGGACGTGTGTCGGTTGTTAGGCATGTGGGGCAGGCACATTTTGTGAATAAATCAATTGAGCTTATGTTTGTCAGGCAAGTTAATTCGTCCTGTTGATTAGTAATAAGATGTCTGACATGGACGGAAAACCACCAGTTACCTCTGAACTATTATATGTTGCATTGTGCTATTTTGCCCTTTTCTGGCTTCTATTCCATACTATTAATTCCAAAAAGAGGTAATATTAATGTGTAATTATGAAATGCTTAAAATCACTGCCTTTTTATGTATAATAATTACGACTCTTTAAAGTGACTTTCCCTTGTTTTGAGCTCTTTTTCTCTCCTCTGGGTGAATGCATTTCAGTTAATAATAGTCTAAGCATAATTACAGGAGTTGAGACATGATGTTGAAACTATCAGGGGCATAGTTACGGCCCTC
Source organism: Gadopsis marmoratus (assembly GCA_036023855.1). NCBI lineage: Eukaryota > Metazoa > Chordata > Actinopteri > Centrarchiformes > Percichthyidae > Gadopsis > Gadopsis marmoratus. The sequence goes on from JAVQJF010012196.1 coordinate 60,554, forward strand.
TCTCTCTGTTCCCCTTATGATTACTCTAATTACAGCCCAAGCGATCTCCATATCAGACGCATATCACTGGATAAGTGCTGAAAAGGCTGGACTTGAGAGGAATGAAAGACATTTGTGGTCTCAATAAATTTACGCTGTACCCAGTCAACCAGAGAGATTGTAATGGGCTATGCTTGTTAATTTCTTGCTCGCGATGATAAAATGTAAAATAACTTATTAAGTAGCATTAAACAGGGAGGCAGATTTAGACTGAAGTAGTAGAGCAGAGTTTAGTTTGAGTTTGATATAAGTTACTTAAAACCTACACTTACCTAGTAAACCATAAAACACAAATGTATTTAATAACAACTAGTGTCAATCTGTCTATTTTGTACTTTGGTGTATTTTAAGTTTTCTTTTCTTCTTTATTTGTGTAGAACTACCCAACTGACCGTTAACTAATAACATTCCCCCTTAGTTACTTTTAGTGGTAAGACAAAATTTGTATTCATTTTTAATATAACTGGGACTTTAGCAACCTAAACTCTGCTAGCATCCAGCTTGGGCATCCACACAGTGTGGAAATACTCCACAGTGGAAGTGGAAGCTTTTGGTGTCAGTTCTTGTCCTCTCGTACTCCAATCCAAAAGAGCAAATGTGACCAATTTCTTCAGTTAACTACTTTATATTAACAGTACATAGACATACTGTATATCCTTCCTTTATTTGAAGCAACAAGTTTAGGCATATTCTCTTGAATTTTCTGGAAGGCATTCTAAGAAACAGAACCTCGCTAACATGAAGTAAAGGTATAGGAAGCAAGTTTAAAGGAAGTAGTTAGAGCAAATAAATTGCAATATAACTTCAAAGGACCTTGTGGCATGCACTGATCATACTAATGTGATGGTATCTTAAAGTTTAAAGCAGTATTTTGATGGTTTCACCTACGTAGATCCTGTAATTGCAAATACTGCACATGGCCCTGCTGATTCCAACCCAATGCGAACACACGCATCCTTAAATTATGCATTCGTTTTATTTTCGGCACACTCTTCTGCTTCTACATCAGAATGGAGGCTGAAGTGGAGCGTCTTCTTCCGCAGCGCCAACATTCTAACGCACTGACACCACAGAGGAGTATAATTAGAAGGAAAGGATCATTCAAAGGTTACTAAAGAGCAAGAAATAATCAGGTGAACCAACTTTGCGGCATCATTTTGTAAAACACCTGCAGGTTCTGTGACATTAATATGGCACGAATGTCCTTTTCAAAGATTTGAAAACTGTTGAGAGTTTGGTTTGCAATACTAATGAGCATGCTCTTACTTTACAAGCACTTACACGGAGAAGTTGCCAAGACATGCGGTGTGCATGTTGGTGGCACAGATTGGATTTGGGCTTCAATTAAAGACGAGGTCTTATCCCAGGAGACCGCTCCATTAGAATTACCAACTTAATAATTAACAATTCCAATTACAGGGCCTCCTCGGGTAAAACGTATCCCAAAAGAGTAATGCTTGAGTTTAGGGTGCTTCAAATTCTCTGAAATGCACCAATCTTATCATCTTATGGCTACATTGATTTACCTTATTTACTCCAATAACATTCAGGTGTTGCGTGTGGACACTTCTTTACTGACAGCAGTGCAAAGATACCCATCGTAGCTTGAGACATCCTCAACCCGGACTCTATTTCAACATACTGAGAAACAACTTTACATTGGTCACAGCTGCTCAGCATTCTGCTTGAGCCATTCAGTGTGTCCTGGTGCTGTCCACTGGCTTTACTCCACCGATAATGTTTGATGAATGTTTCATTATCCTCCATCCTCCATGGTGCTGATGACTGACATGCCGTCTTGTTCATTCAGAAAAGTCATGGATGCACACCCTAGAGAGGAAGCATGAGGGTGTGAATAAGATAATGCTGTAGCTCATTCAGAGGCTGTCTGGGGCAGAATGTGCCGGGCTCCTGCAGAATTATCTATTCAATCTTTTCGTCGCTGGGGTCAAAAAAGGCAAGAAGGTGTTATGCCTCTAGGAAATTAATCTCCCTGCACGCCTTTCATCACGCCCACATCTGAGAAAAAAGATGGCCTACGCTTTTGCTGTCTTTCTCCCCTCTCTCTCTTTTTCCTCCATAGTATGCAGCATCTCTTTGTCCGTATCTTACTGGAACCTTTATGGCCTCAGGAATATAGCTGCCAGGATTGCTGTTGCTGCTGCGTCTAGGGGTGTTACCATTTGTCACTGCTGTCTTAGATGTCTGCATCAGTCTGGCGAGGGGGCTGGCTGCACATGCACGTTCATCTTCCCCTGCCATTAGAGCCAAAATGTTAACTCATTTAAGCAGTATGATCATCAGTTAGAGTACTCATGTGTGCATTCCACGTCACTTGCCTCCAATACCGTGGTAGGTTTTTGTTCGGACAGGTTGATAGATGACTGGATAGATAGTATCTGTTTAGGTCTCTGTCTTGTGGCAGGCGGGATGGCAGCATTACTGTAATATGAGATTGCTTTATTGGCATCACTGACACTTGGATTTGTGTCTGAATTTATTAAGAGGGCTTTTTTTGCTGTTTTAATATCTCACAATGCTAATTTTATCCTGCTAATAAAGTTTAAAAGCAGAAGTAGATACAGGACACATTTGTTTAGCCTGTCTGATAACGGCTATGAGAACAGCTAATCTAAGCAGGGCTTCGGTGCTGTGAAAACAACTTAATTGACAATTACTGGATATGTTTTATCTCCATTCTCCTGTGGGGATGAAGGTGCTACTTAAGACATCGGCAGCTGTGAGTAAACTTCATATAGTCCATTTCCATATGTTGCACTACAGTGACAAAACAATGATAATGGCTACTTATGGTAGATTATTTGTGTCCATTTGTTGCCTCTCTGCAGCTCCAGCCGATGCTGTTGAGGGAGTTGATCACCTCTTGCGCTATTTATCTAGACTGTATTTATAACAGATTGATTTCTGCCCCTGCCACTGGCAATCTTTTAATTCTCACCTGTGGTATCCCACGGGGAGTTCCTCACATTCTCTCTCACGCAGTCTCATACTGCTGCAGCACGGCAAATGGAATCAGCCATCATGAGACTGGCAAAAGAAATTAGATCAAGAGACCAAGGCTATGCTCTCAGCAGGGTGGAGATCCGTTTATGGCGCAGACAGTCAGTTACAGTGTATGGATCTGCTGTGAATTCTTGGCAGTGGCTACAACAGAACCACTAGAAGCACTAAACAGAATTGTTCCTCTGCTAAAGTCCAACTAGTTTTGCATGCATGGGTGCAAAGAGCAGCAAAATATCTTCCATCAAATTATAAGTGCTGTGATTTTACAGAAAAAAACATTCTAAAGTATACAAAACATGTCATTTAGAATATCCTCAGAATAAGATATAGTAATTTTTTTTTTTTTAAATTGGTAACATTGATGGACAAAGAATGCAAGACAAAAGGACAAGAGGACAGAGACAAAAGAAGGGTGTGTAGTTGGCAGGATATCTGTCTGCTGTGAAGAGCAAGAATCACATCTTCCACAGGGAAGAATTCATTACCATTACTGTTTACGCTTTGTGGGTGCAGTGTGCACGTTTTTTAACTGAGTGATCCATGATTTGAAAATCAACTCTACCTTTGTGCAGCATGCCAATTGTGAGCAAACAAGGTTGTCCGGCAACCATGGTGACATCTCTGATGGAACTCTTACAAACCTCATTCTCTTGACAAGAGAATAGGTTTTAACTACCAACACTTAACCAATACTATTTCAACAAATGTACTTACTGAAAATCTGGACGTTCAACAAACAGGCAACTCTACCAATCTTATTTTGTAAAATATATGTTTCAGTTTGAGACTTTGGTATTTCCTACAGGTTTTCCCCAGTGGGTTGTTACATTTGCAAATTTGAGTAAAGAAAAGAAATGAGAAAACAAGGCTTAAGGCCTCTATTTCTGTGAACCAGGTGGTGCAGATCACAGTAAAGTGGGCAAATTGGGTAATTTCGTGGCCAGGATCGCCCAGTGGGTGGACTTGGATATGAGGTGGGGTGTATCAGAAAGAATACATTATCATACATTATAGGTGGGTGTGTTAGAGTCTGTGACAGTCATGTCCAATCACATTCACTAATTTCATCCCCTTTAAACACAGGACAGTTTGGGAATCCTGTAGAGAGTTTTCCACAGAGGAAGCTGATTGTTGTCAGGGACGTGCAGAGTTTCAAATATACATATACATATAAATACAGAAGCTCAAATATCCTGCCAAGATCAGATGATGACTCTTTTAAAGTGATATTCATTTCCGGGCATGTTTGAAGATCCTACTGTCATCTGGTTTTCTGATCATAATAGTGTACAATGTTATTTGTCAAAACAATGAACCATAAAATAACCATCTGCAGCTGAACACCACCATAGTGCCATCAATAAAATTCAGCTAGATTTGTATCTTTTGCATGGTGACAATCTTTGAAAGCATAAACTTGATCCTGCTAATTGACCCAGTAATAAATTTTGTTTTTCAAACTAACAATCTTTTTTTTCTAGGAATAACAGGAAAAAATTTAAGCCAAACAACCTCTATCTCATCGCGATGCTCATCGCAGCAGCAAGTGTACCTGTATTATAACTACAAATGTGGGCCAGCAGCATTTTGGCCAGACACATTAAAAGAAAATGACGCACTCGGCACTGCCTGGTGTTTTGGGTGAGACACCGGGGGAGGATTGGCAGGAACGGCTGGTCCTGAAATTGCAGTGCGCCACTGGATTGGCATCACCACACCCACTACCACACCTCTTCTCCCACTGGCACACAGCAAGTCACCAAGATACCAAAGCGGCGCAGTCGAGCAAATAACCTCAGTGCTCCCCAGGAAAATGCCAGTTCACCGGTGCCAACGTTAATAGGCACTAGAAGTGAGACTGACATTGTGTACAGCAATTAAAGTAATAAAGTCATGATCATTCATTATTCGTGTCTACTGGATTGTCTGATAATCTTTCAGTCTGCAAGTCGTATTAGATCATTAAAAAATAGAGGTTGAGTTGTTGTCTAGGAGACAGAAAGAGTTCAGAGTAAACCAGGTAAACTTGCAGAAACCAATTCCAGTGGCAATGTAAGACATGGCACGTTAACTATGTCTTAGTTTTTAAAGAAGAAATGCCTAAAAGCTCAGGAAGTGAGACAGGTTTACAGCCTAATTAAATGTAAAAGGAAACTCTTATCTGACATAATGAAATTTATGTGTTTTTGTTTGTTATTGCAGGTGTTACTTTTTAAACTGCGTTAAATTGTAGTTTACATATCTTGGATTTATTGTGCATTCAACACTTACTAGCTAATATGTTAGTATTCTCTGAGGTTATATGCACTCAGCTTGGCAGTGGGAGTTTGTGGAGCCAGTTGTGAGCTTTTTTCCCCAATGAAAAGTACTGCGTAAGAGCTGGGAGATGATTGCAAATCCTCTAAAAGTCAAATAGAAAACAAACAACTAACTAGATGTTAACAGGTGGTCTGCTGTCAGTTAGATGCTGCTGGTAACACATTTCTTTTTAATGGAGCGATTTAATGAGGTGCGGGGATAGTCACAGGATCAGCTGTAGGCATAGGTCATATCTGATTTTAAGAAAGGGTTAATGGATCTCAGCACTAAGTGGGTTAGTGGCATGTTTTTTTAATTCATGTGAAACATGAAAACACATTGCCTTGGCGCCACAGGATCTCTTTCTTGACAAAACACGGAGGAGTGATACATATTGCTGTTGTTTTCTGGGTTTGACTGTAAACTTACTGAATACTCGCGCAAAATATTGTCTGGTGGCAACTTGACTGCAAAAATATTGATTGACTGCCGTCAGCCGTCACAAAGCCATAAGTCAAACCCTGGCAAAGAAAGAACAACAGAGGAAACATGGCTGTGTCTAAGGAAACTGGTCACGTGTTTGAGTGCGCAGTGCACACTGTATGTAACCACTCATGCGTGTGTGTGTGTGTGTGTGTGTGTGTGTGTGTGTGTGTGTGTGTGTGTGTGTGTGTGTGTGTGTGTGTGTGTGTGTGTGTGGTGTGTGTGTGTGTGTGTGTGTGTGATGCCTGTACAGAGAGCAAAACTCTGCTGGGTGGCTGGGGAGTGCTTTGAGCTGCTGGATGCTGTTTTGTGAGGATGATTAATGACTAGTCTTCAGCTCTATGAAACCATTGTAGCCTTGGAGCCTGATCCTCTTCTATCTAACATAGAAAATATTGAAAAATTAGTCCCTTGCTTCATCAACAACACAGTTTCATAAGTGAAACACAATGTCATTAAACTGCGCAAGGTATAACATGTTGTTTCGCATGTATGAGGCACCCATAGTTTTGGCCTAATCAAATGAGACATGTCAGCCAGTGCGTGTATAGAACGACTGTTTCATGTCCGTGCTGCCATAGGCTGGTAAGTGATTTTTAATCAATAGGTAAACAAGAGTGAGATGGACTGCACTGCCAATGCCATCTATCAGCCTGACTCCATTTTGTTTTTACTTCTCTGGCTGTTTTCCTTCTTTTTCTCCTCAATACATGTTGGTGTCCCCCCTGTTTATCCCTCACCTCATATCTTATGTTTGCTGTCTTTGCACATAAATCTGCCTGCATACCTACCCTTCTACCTCTACCTCCTCCCTCTAATTGACAGTCAAGTCCTCTTTCTTTCTTTGTCATCATTGTCCTCTTTTCTTTGTTTTTCTCTCCAGCTACTGTTTATCTGCATAACCACCTCTTCAACTCCTCTGTTTCTTCATACCGCCCTTCCTGCAAATTTACCTCCTTTTCTTTTGATATGTCACTTGGATTATAGCGGATGACAAGGTTTAGTGGAAGAGTCCTTGGTGGCAAAGTACATGAATATTTATATGAATACAAAAGCGTCTTCAGGCTTGTTTGTCTGTTTTTGCTTGATTGAAGTGTCAGCTAAATCTCTGTATTGCTAGAGAGTGCATGGCCACAGGTCCTATGAATAATTGAGAAACTGTACTTGAAGTTACCTAAAGTTACTGAAAGTTCATGTCTTTAGTTTTCAAAGTTCCACAACACTTTGGAGCTTTTGGTGCACTGTGTTATAGCAATGGAGAACATTTGATTCTGAATGGCCAGATGTTGTGTAATATCTTTAGATAACCCCACTGTTCTAACAAAGTGGCATAGTAGTGACATAGAAGCAGGAAAACATTGAATTTGAAAGGTTCTATTGGCACAATCTTTCTCAAGCATGAAATCTCCACAAATAATATATTGTCCTGAATCGGATATCATGAACAAACAAAACTTAAATTTTGACTGCTGATAAATGGACATGTTAATCTTAATCTACTCTGACCCATGCAGTTATGAAAAATAATGCACTGAGCACAGGGTAAACATTTGCTAAAACCCCTCCTCACATACAGCGATTTTCCAATCGTACCGTAGCAACCGCAACTAGGCACCGCAGGCCTGTTTTTGGATTTGTCCACATGTTGAGGCAGTGTGCACAGGCTGTATTTAGAGCCATACTCTGTAAAGAGTTTGGAATGTGGTGTCTTTTTTAAGACATTGAATGGTTTCAGTCTTTTTTTAAATAACCTTGGTTCATGTTAACACATCAACTGTGTAATATTTTCACTTTGCATTTTAAAATGTTGACATCAAACACAACAGCATACATAAAATGAAATGGAATACTATGTTTAGTATTTTTGCAGTTAATGGTCACATGTTTCAGCCATGATTTCATCTGTGATTTAAGAATGAAGGTGGAGCATTGTCTGCTGGGCATTGTGTTGCAAAGGTTTACTGTCTGAGCATAGTCAAGCAAACTCTGTCAGTGGGGGGGAGCAAGATTGTGGGTAATTTTGCACGATAAGCAGCAGTTTGCAGGGTAGACAAAAAATAGGTATCAGCTGTTTGCAAACTGAGGGGCAGGCAGCCTCCAGGCATTGTAGAGTGGAGGCAGCCATATGTCTATAGAGTATGTCCATAATCCAGACCTGAGAGAAGGCTTCACTCCTCTTCCCTCTTCCTAAAACAGTCTTCTTCTGTATAAGTTAAGTTTTGCCCCTCAAGTTTTTTTATATGTGTTGAAAATTACAATTTGTCAGCAATCCAATTGCCCAAATGTTTGTAATAAGAGGATTATCTCAGTCAAGTAATACTTAGTGTAATAGACTGGGGATGGGACAAAGTGGTGTGTTTAGCCATAGTGAAAAGCAGTGTGTTTACCAGTGTTCAGATTTAAAACATTGAACATAAAAAACAACAGCATTTTGCATTGTTTTTTATGTTATGTTTTATGTCAGTTCATAATATCCATGACAGATTAATTAATATTTTATTGCTAAAATGTTACCGGTTTAAACACTAAAACAAAGTAGACTCAACATTGAACTATGGGGTACACCTTTGTCTATGCTTAGAAATCATATACTTTTGAACCTATCAGGCATCCAATTTAATTATTATTTTATTATTACATTTGAAATTGTACATGATAATTGTTTGACGCAAGGTGTGTTCCTTCACACCACTCTTAGCTCTGACGTTGTCTGCCTAGGTTTTTTTCAAAGTGCATCTGAAGTCTTTGTAGCTACGCTTAGAATTAATTAAACTCAATGGCTTTCCGAACAGATACCACGCCACATAATATGAAATCAGTCATGTGCAACGCATAATCTATAATATTGGTCTAACATTGGTGTGTGCATGTATTTGTTTGTACTTGCAGACTATCGGCCCAAAGGAGGGCTGGCAGGTATACAGCTCGGCCCAGGATGCTGTTGGGCGCTGTATCTGCACAGTGGTGGCACCAGAACAGAGCCTGTGCTCCAGAGATGCCAAGAGCAGACAGCTCCGCCAGCTACTAGAGAAGGTAAGCACATCCACCACAGTGCATCATGAACACACACAAGCACACACCAGTTAACGTTGGAAATAATGAAGGAACAAATCTCCACAAGCTTTATCGTTCTTTTGAGGAGTGTAATACTCCTAATACTTGTTGTATTATGTTTTTTTATGTGCATTTAACACAGGAACGCTGCTGCTAGGCTTTGCCACCATTTGTTCTTTTTCAACAATAGACTGTTTCATATTCAGGCACACACACAGGCTCACCCGGGAAAACCCATCAAAGTGCCTTTCAATTAGCTGTAGCGAAAGGCAGGTAGGAGAAAAGGGAACGCATCATCTATTGACTTGCCAAGTTACTACACTATACTATTATACTATTATATATTGTTTGTTTTATTCTAGGTGCAGAACATGTCTCAGTCCATTGAGGTGCTGAACCTGCGAACTCAGAGGGATTTCCAATATGTCATGAAGATGGAGAACCAGATGAAAGGCCTGAGGACGAAGTTCAGACAGATTGAGGATGACAGGAAATCCATCATCGCCAGAAACTTCCAGGTATTCTACAGCCTCATTTAATCATAGTCTGGTTTAATCAAATGTTCAATGGATCTTTTCGATTTAGTTTTTATATATTTATCTGAAATGTTTTTATGCAACATTGATTTCACAAATTCAATTTCCACCATAAACCTTCAAGTGTAATTCAACTTTAGGCCTTTTTCACAGAACTTACATTTTGGTATTTTGCATGTTTTTACTTTATTTTAATTCAAAGAAGAGAGATATAGAAATACAATGTGTTACATTACATTAGTAAACTGTAGAGGTGCTTGTATGCAAATATTCAGAAGCTCTTTAATTCAAAAAGCGCTTACATCTGTGGTTGTTTCGGAGAGCTGCTGCAGTTGCCCTGTGTGGATTGCACTGGACAGCTGGTATGGGAGTAGGAACATCTCTGGTGTGGCAAGATGCAAGACACTGAATGAGATGAGAGAAAAATAACTGTGTGGAAAAACCACTAGCATGACTACGAATACAAACAGAAATATAACCATGGTTTAAATAAAGAAGCCTGACCACCAACAAATCTGAATATCACATGAACATTGTAGTTAAACAATGTAATAGACATGTTTTAGCAAATTGCCCCCTTTGTAGTTGACATGGTAAATACATGGTGGACAAATATATAATTTATCACAATCTGAAAGGTTCTAAAATAAATGTGGATGGATGAATGAATGAATGAATGGTTTATTGCTTCATGGTTGACTAATAGTACCATTAGCTGCTTCATTCAGCCCCCGACTATGGTCAGTCTGTTTTCTCATGATGAATAATACTGGTCATTTACTGTCACTTGAAATTCTATTTGCTAACAAGTTAGCATGGAGCAACAAGGAATATGTGTATAGTCCCTAATTAGTTACCGGTGGTCCAGTCTCCCCAGTATGTAAGTGCATTATTTTGATAATAAAAACTTAACATGTACTGCTTGCTCCTCTGTCAAACAAACTGTGGTTTTGTTTGTCCCTGACCATCACATCTATCCACATCCTTCCACCTCTCTCTGTTTTCCATTTCTGCTACTGTCATTGTCACTTCTGCAGGAGCTTAAGGACAAGATGGACGAGCTGAAGCCGTTGATCCCTGTGCTTGAGCAGTACAAGATGGATGCTGCGCTCATCTCCCAGTTCAAGGAGGAGATCAGGAACCTGTCAGCAGTGTTGACAAGCATCCAAGAGGAGCTTGGGGCCTATGACTATGATGAGCTCTATCAGCGAGTGCTGCGACTGGACAGCAGGCTCCGTAGCTGTATGGGCAAACTAAGTAAGTGGCATTACAATAGTATTTGCATGATGTCATAAATTGTCACAGCAATATCGCTGTCATTGCGAGAGTCTTTTTGTTCTCATTTTGTACTGTTTTGCTGCTGTTGAAGAAAATAACCATACGGGAAATGTGGATTAAAAATAAAACAATACCCTATAGCCCGACTTCCTTGTGGTTTTGAAGTATAAGACCACAAACAACTGTGGTCTGTGTTCATGAAAAGGCATCTAAATACAGCAGGTGTTTAGGTAATTTTAAAATTAGTTTCCTTCAAAAAACCTGTTTAATGGCAATGATGTCGTGCCAGTGAAGAACAGAAACAGTTTGTTTCTATTCTTGTGGACTGTGTGGTGTATTGACAGCCTTTCGTAAAAATGTTGTACACAACCTTAATTGCCTCATAATGGGCAGAAAATAGGGTTGTTTGTGGACTTTATAATATCTACAACTACAGCATCTACTAATTCAACAAGGAAGTCTTCAGGCTGTTCATTAGTTAGCTGATCCTTTATTAAATGTCTTTCCCTCCAAATCATTTTGTTTATGGTGGCTAAATAAGACCACACATTGAAGACAATATAAAAAAAATAATTTGTATTTTATGTTAGAGTTTTTGTGAATGCTATAGATGTGGGAACTAGGTGAATGGGTTTGGATGAAAGGTGCAGCTTATGCTAGATCCACTGTTGCTTTTCATTAAGTTGTAATGATGTTAAAATGCTATATGAGCTCAATCCAAATAATCAGCTCATAACTAAAGATTTTGATGATACATGAGGTCTGTACATACATTGCCTTTAGGTGCATTAAAGGGAATAATGTGGGCTAGGCATGAGAAAGCTCAGTTGCCTTTAGCTACAAACAGCAGTTGCACCATTATGCTTCAAGTTAAATAAAGCAGCTCGCTGCCAGTGCTATCTTAGTATGCACAGAGGGCACACTCTCTGGTGGCACAGGCATGAAATTGGCTTGAGAAATCTAGTTAGAGACAAAAACCACCACAGCACATCTTATCGCTGCATTTCTTTATTAACAGCGTGTGGGAAATTAATGAAAATCACTGGACCTGTTACAATAAAGACATCTGGAACCCGGTTTGGGGCATGGATGACTGATCCTCTAGCATCAACCAGAAACAACAGGGTGAGTTATGAAAACAGGGGAGTGCTCTTTAAGGACTGCTCAGTATGTACAGTACAATATCTGTGTTGTGTTTTCAGAACTGACAGCTATCACGGAGCAGGTTTAGATTTTAGAAATTGTAATGTAGAGTAGTGATGTTTTTGGATTTCAAATTATACTTACCGATTGTTTAATTTAAAGGATCATATAGATTGTTTAAAGAGAGTTTATTTTTGATGGTTGACATGTTTATCAGGCTATATCAGAGGTCAGCTGTTTCTCAGTACTCATTCTATTCATCCTCTCTGATGTAGGTCTGGTATATGGACAGTTACACCAACAGCAAGATTGTGCGTGAGTACAAGACAATGGAAGACTTTGAAGCAGGAGTGGTTTCCCGAACCTACAGCCTCCCATTTAAATGGGAGGGAACCAATCACATGGTCTACAATGGATCGCTTTACTACAACAAGTACCAGAGCAACATTATTGTCAAGTACAGCTTCGAGATAGGCAGTGTTCTGGCCCAGCGAGCCTTGGAGTTCGCCGGCTTCCACAGCATGTACCCATACACATGGGGGGGGTACTCCGACATCGATGTCATGGCTGACGAACTGGGAATGTGGGTTGTGTACGCGACCAATCAAAATGCAGGAAATGTCGTCATCTCCCAGATCGACCCTGACACCCTGCAGGTCCTGAAGACCTGGAACACCGAATACTCCAAAAGGAACGCAGGTGAATCATTCATGATCTGTGGGACGCTCTACATCACTAACTCTCACCTGTCTGGTGCAAAGGTTTACTACGCTTACTCTACAAAGACTTCAACCTACGAATACATAGACATTCCTTTCCACAACCAGTACTTTCACATCTCCATGCTTGACTACAACGCCAGAGAGAGAGCACTGTACGCCTGGAATAACGGACACCAGGTAATATTTAATGTCACCCTCTTCCATGTCATAAAAACTGATGATGACTCTTAAACATGATCCCTTTCCAACCACAACTAAAGCATCATTATTTGTGAACAAGGACCCCTAAATAACCATGTTTCCTTTTGTCAAAAATGGACTAAGGTATCTTTACTTGCCACTACTTTTCTAATTTGTGGCTGTAGATTCTTGGCTGAGCTGAGCATGGACACCAATGACTTGATACTTTACTGGGAAACATGTTGTACATTTTTTACACTTTTCCATTGCTGCTGATCAGACTGGTATGCCTTATTTGCTATGTGTTGGGTCTGCCAGCCAAAGACTCGATAGCTTTTGCATGAATGTCCACATTTTGTCTGCAGTGATTTCCAATAATATAGCAGTTTTTTTGTTGCAAATCTGTTTTGCTTTCAGTGTTTGGATTTTTGTCTATTTAAAAGTCTATTTAAAAGTATTTAAACCTTAAAGGCAACCTCTCGAGCATATTTGCTGCATATGTAAAGCTAGCGGATTATAATATACAATAGCCATTCTTTTAAAGATGGGCCTGTACAATATTGCTGTTAAGTATGTCTCTGTGGAAGAAAAACATTTGTATTTTTTATAAAAGAAAACCATAGGATAATATCTGTGCATTTTCATTAAAATTAAAATATTGTACACTTCATTAAAATGGTTTTGGCTAGTAAAATTTATTTTATTTTATTTTGCTAGACTGAAACTATGCACTGCATAGGAACGCATCATATACTGTAGTTAGTGGCATGCTACAGGTGTCTTTCCTTTTCATCGAGCTTTTTGGGAAATAAATGATGTCACACCTTTAATAGGATAATGTGATCACCTCTGCCTTCTACTACCAAGGGATGTGAGGACAACCTGAAGACGTGTCCTCGGGCAACAGTAACAAGCCAAGTTTAGTGTTAGCTAAAATGTTACGCAGTTCAGGGACAAGTTGCATTGTTCGCAGCTGCAGCAACAAACAGAGTTCGTTCAAAGCCTTGAAAGTTTGGAAAATGCTTAATTTTAACCGTTATGTTTTCAAGGTTAGGAATATACTTGAATACTCCTTGGAAAATGCTTGATCGGCAAGACAATCTGGAGTTTCATCATCGACACAATCACTCATACCAAAAATATTTTAATGTTTAAAGTGAAACAACCCCTAGTCATATTTGTTTGTTTTCTCCTGGAATGTATAGCACTACTGACGTGGTGATGAAGGCTTCGAGAGTCTGGAAATGTTTGGTTTATGAAAGTGCTTGAAAAGTGCTTGAATTTTACCTTTACAAAGCTGTAGGAACCATGAACAATCAAGCTATACTAAATTTGGAGCTAAAAACAGTGCACCAGAACATAAACAGAAAATTTTAAAAACATTGTTTCTCTCAACAAAGTACAGTTTTTATCCAGCTTCCTACCAGAAGAGTGCAACTTGGCAGTATGGATTTTAGATAAAGGAGCTGGGACACAACCTTGTCTGACAGAATGTGCCCAACTTTGTTACTGTGGAAGTACTGATACGCCTCAGAGTTTTGTGGGAAATAAATGAAAGATAAAAAGCTCTAAGAACAGAGAAGAAACTCACTATTGCGGATGCCAGTTCAGTGAACGGTATAACCGCAAGTCACCTGTATAATTCACCCATGGTTTCATGGAGTTAAGAATAACATTGATATACATAATAAAAACCCTCATTCATATGAAGATGAATAGATATTGGTAACTGACGATGATGATGATGGTGAAGACAGTATCTTTGAGAAAGGATGGAACATTCTTGCACTCAACATGAGGCCTTCTGATTCCTTGAGAGTAATCCTTTGGCATTTCAATCAGCATTAAGTGGCAATGAACTGCTGAGATGATTCACAGTGTTCACTATAATTTCCTTCTTACATTCGCGTCTCCATCTTCAATAACAAGGAGACGTTTGCTTTACGGTACCCGAGGGTGAGTCTTGAGTATGTCACGTTGTGGTCTGTCTGTCTTTTTTATGGGTAAACAGTCACGTTATTGTGCGCATATACTGAAACACGCTTGAGGCAAAGTACATTTGCATGCGCACTCATGAACAATCACAAGAGTTGGAGGTGGGCTGTAATCTGTTCATTTCATCAACCTCCATCAGCAGTCGCACGGAACTGCAACATCAATGAATGGTCTCTGACACAACTTACAATGGCCTTTAATTGAAATGTTCCAGAAAGTTAGATTGTCATTAACAAAATCAGCAAGTTAGCTAACTAATTAGAAAAGAGATAATAAACAGTGCGGGTGGAAATCACACAAGTATAGTGACTTACTATAAACAACTCTAGATTCTATGGGTTAAGAAAACATGCTGCTGTCCTCCCTCATTTACTGATTTCCCATCTAGGGCTCAAGGCCCAGGTGTCACTCAGTAAAAGCACATGCATTCCCATTGTACCCCAAACTCCACCACTAACAACAACAATAAAAAAAAAAGACAATAAATGGCTCACGCTGAGAGGTTGATTTGCATCGGTGTTCCCGCTCTCCCTTCCTATACACGGCACGTTTTGCTTGGATGGCTGGGCACTTATTCGCAGAGATAAGAGCATCACATCAAAGCGTGTTTGACCACACGCATCTTTATCTGTGCTCAGCGGCTGTCACAGGATACACAGCACAGGTTGGATACACTCCAGTAGCTGCTATATCAGACTGCATCAGAACAGGTCTGCATTGGCTTCAGGCGGATTGACTCACCTGTAATGTGTTTTTGATTGGGCACATTTGGATTCTTTTAGGGTCAAAACCTGAAAACTCCACTAAGGAGCTGTGCCAAGTGGGAAAGGGACAAAGACAATTCTCGCGCTTCTCAATACAACAAACACCAATTTGGATTTCTGTCAGACAAGTGATAAAATTTCAGAATATAAAAATGTATATACGTATAAAGAGGTTCAACAGTCATAAGGCCATAGATCATAGGATGTAATGCAAGCAAGGGTGGGGTTAAGTGTGGCCAAGCCTGAACCTTGGAACCAAGAACAACCCCAAAAACTAGTGTTAGGATTTGCTGATGTTTGCCCGAAGTGGGACCATTAAGGCAGCACATATCAGCAGAGTAATAACTAATCTTTGATATGGCTGAAGCAAAACGTACCATGTCAGGCACCACAAGATGAAAACTATAGGTGATGTTTTAATATAAATACTGTATGATAGTCAGTGATAACATGATAACAGTATGTAACTCTGGTTTGCTCTCATGTGATGATTAAAGTCCTTCCTCCGAAGCCTCTCAACTGGTAACATCGTCATCATTTAATGTAATATCACATTTACTTACTACTCACATGTTTTCTAGTGTATTGAGGGCTACTCTGAAATACAATGTTCTGAGGTAACCTTGTCTAAGCCCACCATAAAGCCAACCCTTTTTATAATGGCCAAACATGATGCTGGTTGTCACCATTACACCATTACATTAGAAATTCCTATTAAATTAGAGTGGTGGAGAGGGTTTACATTAAGCACTTCTCATGACAAATACCTGCCACAAATCCAATGTGTTCACACGCAATACACATGCAATTCAATCCAATTTTTATTTATATAGCACCATATCATAACAAAGTTATCTCATAGCACTTGTACATATAGAGCAGCTCTAGACTGACTCTCTATATATACATATACAGCTCCGGAAAAAATTAAGAGACCGCCATTATCAGTTCTCTGGTTTTACTATTTATAGGTATGTGTTTGAGTAAAATGAACTTGAGTGGTCTCTTAACTTTTTCCAGAGCTGTACATAGACCTAACAAGTCCCACCATGAGCAAGCGCTGAGCGACATTGGCAAGGAAAAACTGCCTTTTAACATGCAGAACATAAAAAACCAAAATGCACAGTACACACACTTTTTGCAAATCTGCACAATGACTAATGTCCTTCAACATACAATATTCTCCAAGTAATAACTAATTTTACATTATCCAGAAATGCTATTAGTGTATTGCTCTCTCACAGTCGTATGAAGGATTCCGGGAATCCTAATCGAACGCGTTGTGCACCACAGCGGTGTATTTTAGCGGCGCGGATCAACTCGGGATTCTTCTGCAGTTCCTTTTCATTGATCCAGAGGTGGCTTTACAGGGCTGCTGCACACAGTTCCACTTCAGCTAAATTAATGGAAGTTCCCAAGAAAAATCATTTTGCTCACATGGTGTAATGACTAGGTGGTACCTGTCAATAATCCTACTGAGCTAATAATTGATATGAAATTCACATCATCCTTGATTAGGACTACAAACCAGGGTGCCTGGAAATGTCTCCCTTGTATTCCCTGTAAAATATTTTCCTTGAAGGCCTTCTGCTTAGACTCAGGCTCAGGGTTCTGCATTACTTTGTTTTTCTGTGTCATCGTCCCAGGTTTGATTGCTCGGGGCCTTATGATGTATGCCAATTCCCTCAGAAGCTGAGGAGTGAGGGTGCGCTGTACTTTCGTGAGACAGTAATTTCCTTGAAGTCAAGGAAAGAAGGCAGGAAACACCTGCCAGAATCAGTTTACGTTTACGTAACGAAAGATAGCTTCAATCTTTGCTGACACATTAACACAAGAGGCTAAAGTTTCCCTGATAAATTCTAATTGTATTGTGAAATCCCACCCCTCATCTCCCCAAAGCCCTAATGTAATATACGTTTTATGAGAGACATCCACAGCCACTTCAGCAACGTGAGAGTTTACGGTCCAAATCAAATGCAAATTTTTGTCTTGTGGATAGCTCTCTCGATCTTTTTCTGTCTCTCCATTGTGTGAGGTAGGCTGTAAAATTATCCACCATGAGAGTAATGACCTCACAGCAGTGTCAGTCGCTGTAGTAGATAATTATCATGTCACCCAAGTAAAAGTTGTGTCTATTAATTTGACATGCCTTGACATGCCATGACGGAGCCAGAATATTATCTATCACTAAAAGAGAGCCCAGAGGTTGAATGGAAAAAATTATCATATTACATTACTTACATCCCCCTAGCTATTATAGATTGATTGACTGCAAGTCTTTTCCACAGGATGCTGCGCTGTTTGTCTAACACTAAAAAGGCCAAAAAGCAGCAAATCGATGGCTGATTACATTTTTCCCAGCTTTCAGTATCTCTGTCACTTCTCCTGAAAACACTTTCTGTACAAATCCTTGGTACATTCTCCCATTCAGTTATACATGAACACAGTTTCCATGTGGTTTCTTTGGCCTCACATAGTGACATTGCTAGAATTAAGATTACCTGTACAGAAGGTGAAACCCTACAAAGAAATGTAAACACGTCAGGTCCCATTAATGCATATAAGTATTACCACAAGGAACTGAAAAATGTTATCATCATGGCTTCAGAGCCATGCCTAAAACTGATGTTTTTTAGTGTATGTGTGAATCCTCGTTCTCGTCCAGAATCCTATGGGCATGTAAATATCCTCACAGAAAGCATTTATCAAAATCCCTTAATGATCTAATGAGTCAAGTCCTTCGAACATAATGGTGCATTATGTCTCAAAGGAGACATCAAAGTTTATGCTGGCCTTGAAAGTACAGCCACGAGGTTGCAGGAGATGGTTTGGTTGACTCTCATTCTGTCATCTTTTGCTTTGAAGATTAAATGATCGAGCTTGTTTTGAACCCACCCTAGCCAGGTTTAGCTGAATGCCATTAATATTTCGGGCACATTTGGTTCTGGATGCCAAGTGCCATTTAAAAAGCTCCCTCAATGCAAAAAAAAAAATTAAATAAATAAAAAGAAAACAGATGGATATTTTTTTTTCCCAGAAAGTGCAGCCTTTGAAAACATATTTAAAGTAAAAATGAATGAAAGCAGCAACATCTACTTGAAAGGTAATGTGGGACTCTATTAGGACCCGTTGCAATACGCAGCTGAAGAAATAAAGCAACAAGGTGGGATGGATGTTTTTTACCTTTCATCATTTACTTCACTCTGCTACTAGAAGACAGAGACAGAAGATATCCTACTGTGATGCACCCTCACCTAACCAAAACAAAAGTAATTGAAACCTTATATCAGCACCAGGGCTGCATTCTTAGTTCATGTCGCAAAGTCCAGGTCTGGTGCTGATTTCCATATAAATCATGAAAAAGCTTTGGTGTTTGCTTTTGTGGTTGGCCTATATAGCTTTTGGCCATGCTATCTGTATTTTCCCTGGTGATGTTCTCTGCTTGCAATGATTGGGAAAGAAAAACATTTGCCAAGAAAGCTCTAAGTGGAAATAACTTGAATTTAATGCTTTCCCCTGGGAGGAGTTTGATCACTGTCATAGACACTGATTTGTAATAAGGTTCTGAAATCTAACGCTGTCTTGTGTTTTTGTTGAAGTTACTAAAGTGTTGTGAACAAATTATTAAGTAGACAGATGAAAGGGAACTACAGAGACAGGGGGGAGGGAGATCTGAAATACATACTGTCACATGACATAGAACTAGTACATGTCAAATAACACAGCAGCAGGTCCAAGCTGAAAAATGAGTAGCTTGGCGCTCTCCTGTGTACATGCAAAACGGGGAAGACAACCATTCCGAATGTCATTTCAGTGTGATTGTCATCATGTAGATGCCCAGTGAGTGCTGGGGGTCTATGTATTTCATTAAAGTTACAACTGCTTTGGAGCTGTTCGCCTGCTGTGCGAGCCTGTCCCTCCGTCCACATCAATAAACCCTCAGACCAGCCCAGCATGGGGAATAAGGGTGTTTATCTGGCTCCTTATCACTACTGCCAACAGAAAACAAGAGTTTCTGATAGCCTAACATGTGTAAACACAACAGATATTACATCACGCGGCAGCAAACAAAGGCTACATTTGTACTGATTGAACCAACCAGACAATAAATTGAACCAACCAGACAATAAACAGAAACAGCCTCGTAGTAGCTCTGCTTGCAGGCTATTTCTAGCAGCTACAGTAAATGTGGGCATTAAGGTGCTACACACTGTATGCTTCTTTTAAGTATGTTTGACTGTCATGCTCTGCCCAGGACGGCGCCGTAATCAGCGGGACCAGCTGCACCTGCGCCTCATTAGCCACCTCACAGGAAGACATAAGCCCGGCCCTGGCTCTGGTTTGGCGCCAGATCGT